>CM060928.1:829492741-829713062 GCA_030765085.1 Allium cepa | reverse complement strand
AAATGGGTTAACTTTATGGTTACTTTGTAAAGAAGATAATTTACGTAGCTTTACAATTATATTTCTTTATTTAAAGTTTTAAACCAAAATTTAAATATCACTTCACGTTCCCAAAAACCATTTCAATCCTTATGTATATATATCCAATTGGAGTATTAATATTCAAAACTAAGGTTGGATTTTATTCTTTCAACAAATTAATGTTTTAATATTTTCGTCTTGAATATTCCTATAAGTTCCCTAAATAAAACTCCAAATTTCAGCTATTTAATATTTTCAAAATTGACTTAATACTAGAATGTTCATCTAAATTTTATTAAGGAAAAATCCAGTTATAAATATCAAAATCGATTTCCTTAAATTTTAAAACAGTCAAATTCTAGATTCTGTAGCACTTAGGAAATGCTATCTAAAGTTACGGGTAAAACTGGTCCAATTTCAAAAAGACAGCATTTGAATGCTGTAGTAGATTGTTTAACTTAATAAGTATTTCCAATTATAACTTATTTTATTTATTTCTTTTCTTAACTGAGATCTTATTCTTTCAAATCCAAAATTTCTAAAATAAGTTATATTCCACATTTTATTTATTTATTTCTTTATTTATAACTCCTTCAAAAATCAATATAAAATCTTTTAAAGATATTAAATCAAATATTTAACTCCCAGAATAATTTTAAATATTTCAGAAAATATTATAAGGACCACGGGCCTGTATATAATTTTCTAGCCTAGGTCAAGTGATACGGATTTATATCATTTCAATCCGTAATTTACAAACACCGGGTTCTATCATTTCAAACCCGCAATCCCAAGTTATCAGTTAAGCAGTTAACAGACTAGTTTAACAATAATCATTATTTCAGCCCATAACAATCCAACTTTAACAGGGAACTTGCAGTGGTGATTTAAGCAGTAAATAACAATTAATAATATAACTGCAGAAATAATATAACAGATAATACTGATGAGGTGTCAATTTAAATGGGGTCCATCATTCTATATTACATTACAGACAGATAATAGTGAAATACAATTTTACACATACACTTGCAATAATTTACCAAAATATAAATACGTATGTCTGGTGAGAAATACTCACCTGAGAGTTGCAGAAAATTTGAATTTAAAACGACGTTTCCCGGTACAGACCGACAGAGAATAACGGTCAAAATTCTCGAATATCGCCTAGATTCAAATCTAGAACAAATTCAAATAATTTGAAATGTGACTTTAGAATTTATGGTCAAGAAAAATTTAAAATAGAACGGAATTTGTTTTTGGCTTTGCTCGACCACTCCACCGTGTACCGTGACCAAAACGTACCCTAACGAGAACCGGGTTAACCCAAAATTTACGGCAAATTTTCCTAAAGACTGACGACTAAGGCAAAAGGTTGGGTTGTCTTATGATACACCGGGGTATACACGTACACGTGCACAGCCCTTTTCTTTTCTCTCTTTTTTTCTAGCCTATCTTTCAACATACCCGAGCCAAACCACACTTGCTTCGAGAAAATATGTAGCTGCTTCGAGTCAGCTAGGCCACTACTTCGAGTCAATCCCTTCTCTGCTTCGGGTCACAGATCCACACACACACTACTTTCCTACCTCTGCCTAAACACTTCATCTCCTCTACAAACACTCTGACTGGACCTAAGTGCACAGCATGGATACCACTTTGACATGGAAACTGAAACATATCAGATAATGCAACAACAATGGATAGGAAGGCTGAAACATATCAGGTGATGCAAACAAAATGGATATGAATACAACTTCAATGCAGACCAAAGGCACAATGCCACATCAACTAGGAACAAACAGAAGTGAAGACAAGTGAAACCATGAAACAGCATCAAAGTGTAAACAACAGGCTATCAGAAAAAAATGATCAAGACAGTGAAACAATGATCAAGCTTCAGGATGCAACTTGTCATGGAAACTGCTACAAACCCAAGTGCATGAACACTGGGAAGACAAAAATGAAGACTGAACCTATCAAAATTTGGAAAATGCAAAGTTTTCAAGCTGAACACAATAGGCTATAGTTACAAAAAAAGCTCAAGTGAAGCAAATAATGCAACAGTGGTAGGTATATATGAATACAACCTAAATGCAGACAAGCAGACACACTATCTACATACATATATAACATCAAGCAATGATTCAAACAACAAGATAACATATGGTTTCAAGGGTCTGTTCATATTGTAAGAGCAAAGATATGGGATGCAGACAACTAAAGCATGGTACGAAGCAACATGTAATATTTCACATTTTATCAAAATCATGCAAGACAGTAGTGTGCAACTCAAGTTTCAAAGAAATGCGAATTGAAACAGAAGTTTCAAATGAAAAAATGAAGACCACAAGTGAAGTGAATCAACTGCAGTGCAACCCTTATCAAGATGCAAACAACAATGGCAGTAAACAACTCAAGAGACTAAAGTGTTACCGGTGAATCAAATGCTTGTCAGGTTAAAAAGTAGACCCCATAGGCAGTAGCCAAAAATGCAGACCCAAAGAAATGACCAAGTGAATCAAGGCAAAGAAGTAACTCAGTGAACATACAAGTTTAAATTCAACATGAAATTGTTTGCAAACAGTTTCAACAAGATATTTTGTAGCATCTGTATTTATCAATTTCTAAAGCATCTGTTTCACATCAGTTTAAAACAAAAGAATCAAATAGCATATGTTCTTATTAATTTAAAATTTTAAAATAAAACAAATTATCTGGTAGCATTTGTTCTAATCAATTTAAAAACAACTTTGGGTAAAATCTGTTTTACCAACTTAAAACAAAATCAAATAGTATCTGTTCTTATCAGTATTAAAATATCCAAGCAGATTTTGAGCAAACAACAGCAACTAGAAACCAAAATATACAACTACTCAGTTTTAAGCCTAAAATAAAACTCTCCACATTCAAACTGCTTCAGCCAAAACATCCTATGTTCTTCCTAGTTCTAGCCAGATCAGCCACAAGCCTACCAATATTTCTCACACTCTCAACTCATCTAAACAACTCAGGTAGTGGTACAAAATGAAATGGACGAGCAAACAAAATGGCAGAGAAAACTTAGAATAGGAAGAAAGAAAATAAAAGACTATTACCTGATTTGAGCAAAGACTGACTGGAATTTGCAGAAAAAAAGTAGAGAAAGGTGAAAGATACATATAGGCCGAGACTTAATTTCTAGAGGAAAAATAACGTATCAGTTACAAAAGAAATAAAGCAAGAAGGGGCCGAGAGTTACAACCTATATAAAGTTTGAAAATATGAAAATATACGTGCGTGATTTATGGTTTGTTAAATAATGGGTTTAAAGTATTAGTTACAACGTTATGAATATATTAGCTTGCGTGATTTAAGCTGCCTATTAACTACATATTTGATTTCACCATTTATACCAGTAAATAATTGTTTGGTTTAACATCTTCCAGATTAATGCACATTTCAGTTTTCTTTTTGATAATTGCTGGTACACGTGGTTAAAGAAATAAACCAGGAGAGTTATCAATGCGTGATGCTTGGCAAAATAAATTTTCCAGTTTATAAAACTTGATTACCCTATTTTATACCATTTAATTGGTTGAGTGTTTTTTTTGGAAATCAATTGAAAAAGCTTTCACTCAACAAGGCAAAAGAAATAACTGTTACATACATATTTGCTTGATCATGTTCGAGAGTTTTCAGTTGATAAAGTGGAAGGCTAAGATATGTTTTACGTTACATATGCAGTACTGTCTAAAAGCAGAGGAAGAAAGAATAAGTAAATGTGCACGTTCATATTTAAGAATGCACTAATTCCTCTCCCCAAATTTTGCTTCGAACGTTACTATAAGGATGATTCCTCTCTAGCTAACCAATCGTGATTTAGTTTGATTTTGCTAAATGAAAAGGCAAAATTTTATGTAGGCTTTAGGCATGCAAACGTATATAATTTATTAAAAACCAATCTGTCAGTTAAAACAAAGTAACGGTTACTATAAAATTACTGACTGATATTTTATATCCAAAAATATTTAAAACTTGATTTTTACACTACGCTAAACAGACGCAGGTTAAAACCTCAAAAATTTTCACAAAATTCAAATTTTAAAAACACACGTTTTGTTACGTTGTTTTATACCCTATAATTGACGCGTCTGTCAAACGCGAAATTTAACTGTTCAATCTTAGATTAAATTTTCACAGATATTATTTAATTTTATTGACACAAACAATTTTATAAAATATATCTCCAAATTAAATAATTAAACTATATTTTTAAACATAATTTATATAAAGTATATTTAAAAATTAAATAATAAAATAAATGGCTAAAAACTAGGGCTGTTACACTCTCCCCCACTTAAGAACTTTTCGTCCTCGAAAAGGAACGGAAGAAGAGAAACAAAGAAGATAAGCTAGATAAACAAGAATCTTAAACGAATAGTTCCGGATTTGAAGTACGAAAAAGATCCACTAGAATCGGTTTACCTTTTTCAGTTTGACCGTCAGCCTAGGGTGCTCAGGTCCTGATGAGTAACAAAGATTTTTAAAGATTATAGAAAAGATTTCTAAATAGACTGGTATAAGCAATAGCCTCCTCATTCTGTAGCAGATAGGGAAACCAAGGACACTTAAAGATAGTTTGAAAACAAATAAGATAATAAATTTGCAATCATAATGCTTTGAAATCATTAAATTTATAAATATTATCATTTGGAAATCATGCTACTAAAATCATAATACCTTTAAAATAATCTTCATTTATACCTTTTAAATTCAATGCCAAACAATATTCATTTCAAGGTTGAAATATTCCTAAGTTCATTTATAAAAAAAAATTCCAAAACATTTTATTTTTAGAAACAGCAGCACTCATAATATGCTATAGTAGATATAATAGTATTCCTAATCAGTTTATTATGTACTTAACTCTGAATTTTAACAAATAACCTAACACTTTATTAAAAATACTTATCTTATAAATAAGATATTCCTTCAATAAGTTACCCTTGAATTTCCATTTGAAAACCAATTCTCAATTATCAAAATTTAGTGATATTAGAATACGTCTTAACTATTTATTTAGACATCAATTAAACTATGATTTGAAGATATATAATCCTTACTCCAAAAATATCCCTTTCAAATATATTTTCCTTATTCAAAGATACCTTGTTTATTACACAAACATATTCATTTCAGGAAATAACCTTTTATTAAAATCTCTTGGTTAGATTTACGGATCCATATTAAATTAATTTGATTATTAAGACATTTGAATAAAATTCCTTAAATTCCTTTTCCTTATTTATCCCCATTAATCTTTTATAACTAAAATTTAAGTGTATAATATTTATTATAACCACTCATAAAATCCTTTTATATTGTATATTATCCAATTACATGTTAACTTTTGAAAATCAAGGTAAGTTATATTAAATGAAATTGGGTGTTATACAAATAAAACTTTCAATTTAATTATCTCCAACTGGAACCTTTTTATTCAAATTTTTGTTATTATATTTATTTTCCTTCCTCAAGATAACTTTAAGAATTAAATTCCTGATTCCCTTCAAACCATTTAGAGATAACTAAATATATATACCTAATATGTCAAATCATATTTAAATTATATATCTATATATATTAAGTCATACTTTAGAAATTCAAATCAATTAAAATCTCAAGGAAACACTGTAGCCAGACTACAGAATGGTCTTTTCACTTCGAAACTCGAAAATGAATGTCGATGATGCTGCAGTCATCACCGAAATTATTTTCCAGTGACAAAGAGAAAAGCACTAATTTTAAAATTTCTTTGGAAACAAATTTCTATACAAAAATACTTATTACATCCTTTTAAAATTTAAACACAAGGTTTGAAATCATCAGAAATTTAATTCTCAAGTTTTAGTTTTGAATTCATTTCTGTTTCCAAATTAATTTATAACCATTGTTTTATATTCACTTATTTATATTAGACAAAACACAAGGTTTACAAAACCATAAATAAAATAAGACTATTATCTCTTGACAACTAGTTAAATTAAAATTCTGAAAATTATACTGATATATGTAATATTTGATTTATTTTTTTCAAATATAGGAATAAATTTTCCAAAACAAGGATAGAGACTCAAATTTTTGATGAACTCAAATCAAATAGAATTCAAGATAAGTTGAAATCAGAAGATCTGATGATTAAATAACAAAATAAGGAACTGGGTAAGTTATATAAGTCGCGGGCAACCTTGACCGGTCAACTGTGACTTAAAGAGTCAGATCGATGTGGTTGGGTAAATCCACATTTTGTTCTGAAGAGATAGAGTTCCGAATAAACAAAGATACTAGCATATAAACCGAGGATAAATATAACTCTCCGGTGAATCAATGCTAATTGTAAAGGAGTTTCATCCCTTTATTAGAATAATGGCGAGACCGCCAATTCACTATAAAGATCATCCGAAGTGGGGTTATGAGACACTCCAAAATCTAAAGATGATAAAAGTGAGGGACACGAATGAACTTGAAACCATAGGGAACGTTCCAAAATTCGGAAAGAAAGTGGTTCCATCTAGTATGAAAGTGATTCTGTAAATCCAATTTACCATATATTCTAAGTTTTGCCTAGAGCCAAAGCTCTGATACCAAATGTAACGACCCAATATTTTCAACCATTCGCATCCGCACATTGTCGGACTTGAATTGTTCAAAATACTGCGTTGTAGAATAAATTTGGCAAAACTCAGAATATACAATAAATAGATCACAGAATCACATACACAGATATCAGAATCTCGCAGCGGAAATTAAAAATTTAGTGGTTCATGAAGCCACTGATATAACTTCAACAAAACAGAACTTACATTGTCTATAATCCTCAATACAAATTTTAAGACATAAATAGAGATAGAGTCTTCAAAGTCTTGAATTCCAGAAAAGATAAAGGCTGAAACAACTTCCAGCAGCGCGAATGATCTACTGAGTGTCCTAGCTACGGAGAAGAAATTTAAGCTGCAACTCAGGCTGACCCGAGCGAAAAATAAAACATAACACTCGAGTCAGGACATACATACTTATATAATGTAAGCTAATTCAAGTGTACTGTAATATAGAGCAAGTAACTTAAAGGATGCTTGGGACCGCCCATCCTCTAAGGATCCGTCAAACTATTTACTATGTAGTATATTGCGCTATTATAATAGTGTCTATTTATAAAATAAACATACTTTTAAATAGCATTAAGGCTTTACATTTTCCACCTTAACACGTAATAGTCCCAGTAGTCCATCCAATATCATAGCTCCTCCTGATCGGGAAGCAACTAGAGGATACCACACGGGCTACGGGAGAAATCTAAACTCGTACAAGGCTCGGTATGGTAGATGACACGGCACAACTAGGCAATGCCAGGGTAGATATACCAATTGCTATCCAGGCTAGTGGAAACGCGTAGCCGCAGTTACCGCCCACCTCGGACTAACTCCCCAAAATCAAAATATAGAGGTGGCCACCGAATCAATCCAAAATCATAGTATAATATCGAAGAGGAGCGTCCGATCAGAGGAATGACCTCATTGGCCTGGAATTGCTCCTGTTTTAGCCACCTTATGCCAACTCACGGGAGTCGGGTCCACGTATTTACCTTACAGGAAACGCCACCACCGACCTACTTCATTCTGGAATCTCCACCGCGTACACGGTTGGTCAAAGTGGTTTTCGGTATCGACAGAGAGTATGTCCATATCCGATCCCGGTCTCTTTGCCAACCCATCGTTATTATAACCCGTGGTCATTTAAAACATTTTATACTTTAAAACCAGAATAAACATTTCCATTTCAAAACTATAAGTACGAGATCATTTTAAAACCCAAAACAATATGATATCATTATATTCAAATATAATTCTTTCCAAAACCATACGGCTTAAAATTTATAATATCTGGAAACCAAATATTTGAATTATATCTTCAAACATAATATTTTTGGAAATTTACTTTAAAACCATAACTCCCAAACACAATGGTTTGGACATTCAACGGTATATAAAATAAATGGGTTAACTTTATGGTTACTTTGTAAAGAAGATAATTTACGTAGCTTTACAATTATATTTCTTTATTTAAAGTTTTAAACCAAAATTTAAATATCACTTCACGTTCCCAAAAACCATTTCAATCCTTATGTATATATATCCAATTGGAGTATTAATATTCAAAACTAAGGTTGGATTTTATTCTTTCAACAAATTAATGTTTTAATATTTTCGTCTTGAATATTCCTATAAGTTCCCTAAATAAAACTCCAAATTTCAGCTATTTAATATTTTCAAAATTGACTTAATACTAGAATGTTCATCTAAATTTTATTAAGGAAAAATCCAGTTATAAATATCAAAATCGATTTCCTTAAATTTTAAAACAGTCAAATTCTAGATTCTGTAGCACTTAGGAAATGCTATCTAAAGTTACGGGTAAAACTGGTCCAATTTCAAAAAGACAGCATTTGAATGCTGTAGTAGATTGTTTAACTTAATAAGTATTTCCAATTATAACTTATTTTATTTATTTCTTTTCTTAACTGAGATCTTATTCTTTCAAATCCAAAATTTCTAAAATAAGTTATATTCCACATTTTATTTATTTATTTCTTTATTTATAACTCCTTCAAAAATCAATATAAAATCTTTTAAAGATATTAAATCAAATATTTAACTCCCAGAATAATTTTAAATATTTCAGAAAATATTATAAGGACCACGGGCCTGTATATAATTTTCTAGCCTAGGTCAAGTGATACGGATTTATATCATTTCAATCCGTAATTTACAAACACCGGGTTCTATCATTTCAAACCCGCAATCCCAAGTTATCAGTTAAGCAGTTAACAGACTAGTTTAACAATAATCATTATTTCAGCCCATAACAATCCAACTTTAACAGGGAACTTGCAGTGGTGATTTAAGCAGTAAATAACAATTAATAATATAACTGCAGAAATAATATAACAGATAATACTGATGAGGTGTCAATTTAAATGGGGTCCATCATTCTATATTACATTACAGACAGATAATAGTGAAATACAATTTTACACATACACTTGCAATAATTTACCAAAATATAAATACGTATGTCTGGTGAGAAATACTCACCTGAGAGTTGCAGAAAATTTGAATTTAAAACGACGTTTCCCGGTACAGACCGACAGAGAATAACGGTCAAAATTCTCGAATATCGCCTAGATTCAAATCTAGAACAAATTCAAATAATTTGAAATGTGACTTTAGAATTTATGGTCAAGAAAAATTTAAAATAGAACGGAATTTGTTTTTGGCTTTGCTCGACCACTCCACCGTGTACCGTGACCAAAACGTACCCTAACGAGAACCGGGTTAACCCAAAATTTACGGCAAATTTTCCTAAAGACTGACGACTAAGGCAAAAGGTTGGGTTGTCTTATGATACACCGGGGTATACACGTACACGTGCACAGCCCTTTTCTTTTCTCTCTTTTTTTCTAGCCTATCTTTCAACATACCCGAGCCAAACCACACTTGCTTCGAGAAAATATGTAGCTGCTTCGAGTCAGCTAGGCCACTACTTCGAGTCAATCCCTTCTCTGCTTCGGGTCACAGATCCACACACACACTACTTTCCTACCTCTGCCTAAACACTTCATCTCCTCTACAAACACTCTGACTGGACCTAAGTGCACAGCATGGATACCACTTTGACATGGAAACTGAAACATATCAGATAATGCAACAACAATGGATAGGAAGGCTGAAACATATCAGGTGATGCAAACAAAATGGATATGAATACAACTTCAATGCAGACCAAAGGCACAATGCCACATCAACTAGGAACAAACAGAAGTGAAGACAAGTGAAACCATGAAACAGCATCAAAGTGTAAACAACAGGCTATCAGAAAAAAATGATCAAGACAGTGAAACAATGATCAAGCTTCAGGATGCAACTTGTCATGGAAACTGCTACAAACCCAAGTGCATGAACACTGGGAAGACAAAAATGAAGACTGAACCTATCAAAATTTGGAAAATGCAAAGTTTTCAAGCTGAACACAATAGGCTATAGTTACAAAAAAAGCTCAAGTGAAGCAAATAATGCAACAGTGGTAGGTATATATGAATACAACCTAAATGCAGACAAGCAGACACACTATCTACATACATATATAACATCAAGCAATGATTCAAACAACAAGATAACATATGGTTTCAAGGGTCTGTTCATATTGTAAGAGCAAAGATATGGGATGCAGACAACTAAAGCATGGTACGAAGCAACATGTAATATTTCACATTTTATCAAAATCATGCAAGACAGTAGTGTGCAACTCAAGTTTCAAAGAAATGCGAATTGAAACAGAAGTTTCAAATGAAAAAATGAAGACCACAAGTGAAGTGAATCAACTGCAGTGCAACCCTTATCAAGATGCAAACAACAATGGCAGTAAACAACTCAAGAGACTAAAGTGTTACCGGTGAATCAAATGCTTGTCAGGTTAAAAAGTAGACCCCATAGGCAGTAGCCAAAAATGCAGACCCAAAGAAATGACCAAGTGAATCAAGGCAAAGAAGTAACTCAGTGAACATACAAGTTTAAATTCAACATGAAATTGTTTGCAAACAGTTTCAACAAGATATTTTGTAGCATCTGTATTTATCAATTTCTAAAGCATCTGTTTCACATCAGTTTAAAACAAAAGAATCAAATAGCATATGTTCTTATTAATTTAAAATTTTAAAATAAAACAAATTATCTGGTAGCATTTGTTCTAATCAATTTAAAAACAACTTTGGGTAAAATCTGTTTTACCAACTTAAAACAAAATCAAATAGTATCTGTTCTTATCAGTATTAAAATATCCAAGCAGATTTTGAGCAAACAACAGCAACTAGAAACCAAAATATACAACTACTCAGTTTTAAGCCTAAAATAAAACTCTCCACATTCAAACTGCTTCAGCCAAAACATCCTATGTTCTTCCTAGTTCTAGCCAGATCAGCCACAAGCCTACCAATATTTCTCACACTCTCAACTCATCTAAACAACTCAGGTAGTGGTACAAAATGAAATGGACGAGCAAACAAAATGGCAGAGAAAACTTAGAATAGGAAGAAAGAAAATAAAAGACTATTACCTGATTTGAGCAAAGACTGACTGGAATTTGCAGAAAAAAAGTAGAGAAAGGTGAAAGATACATATAGGCCGAGACTTAATTTCTAGAGGAAAAATAACGTATCAGTTACAAAAGAAATAAAGCAAGAAGGGGCCGAGAGTTACAACCTATATAAAGTTTGAAAATATGAAAATATACGTGCGTGATTTATGGTTTGTTAAATAATGGGTTTAAAGTATTAGTTACAACGTTATGAATATATTAGCTTGCGTGATTTAAGCTGCCTATTAACTACATATTTGATTTCACCATTTATACCAGTAAATAATTGTTTGGTTTAACATCTTCCAGATTAATGCACATTTCAGTTTTCTTTTTGATAATTGCTGGTACACGTGGTTAAAGAAATAAACCAGGAGAGTTATCAATGCGTGATGCTTGGCAAAATAAATTTTCCAGTTTATAAAACTTGATTACCCTATTTTATACCATTTAATTGGTTGAGTGTTTTTTTTGGAAATCAATTGAAAAAGCTTTCACTCAACAAGGCAAAAGAAATAACTGTTACATACATATTTGCTTGATCATGTTCGAGAGTTTTCAGTTGATAAAGTGGAAGGCTAAGATATGTTTTACGTTACATATGCAGTACTGTCTAAAAGCAGAGGAAGAAAGAATAAGTAAATGTGCACGTTCATATTTAAGAATGCACTAATTCCTCTCCCCAAATTTTGCTTCGAACGTTACTATAAGGATGATTCCTCTCTAGCTAACCAATCGTGATTTAGTTTGATTTTGCTAAATGAAAAGGCAAAATTTTATGTAGGCTTTAGGCATGCAAACGTATATAATTTATTAAAAACCAATCTGTCAGTTAAAACAAAGTAACGGTTACTATAAAATTACTGACTGATATTTTATATCCAAAAATATTTAAAACTTGATTTTTACACTACGCTAAACAGACGCAGGTTAAAACCTCAAAAATTTTCACAAAATTCAAATTTTAAAAACACACGTTTTGTTACGTTGTTTTATACCCTATAATTGACGCGTCTGTCAAACGCGAAATTTAACTGTTCAATCTTAGATTAAATTTTCACAGATATTATTTAATTTTATTGACACAAACAATTTTATAAAATATATCTCCAAATTAAATAATTAAACTATATTTTTAAACATAATTTATATAAAGTATATTTAAAAATTAAATAATAAAATAAATGGCTAAAAACTAGGGCTGTTACATTTCGCCTCATTCGTATCGAAGACCGTTGCCTCATTTGAATCAATGGAAATTTTACAACTCATATCGATGGAAATGACTCTGTTCGTATCGATCCAAAATGCATGGCACGTATCGGTCATATGGTCTTATTCGCGTCGATAGACTTGGTCTTGTTCGTATTGATGGGAATCGAATCTAGTTGATCGATACAAAGTGTAAGCGGCAGGATGGATACGAACAAGCAATAGCTCGATGGATTCGAATAGTTGCAACACGATGGATACGAACAGTGATTCCTTAATGGATACGAAATAGCGACGCCAGATCGATTCGAACAAGGCTCTTCAGCCGATGGATACGAAATGTCACGCTTTGATGGATGCGAACAGAATTACTGTAAGGTGATGGACACGAACAGAGGCCTCCTTGGATCGATACGAACTAGATGGGTACAAAGTGAAGGTTGATTTTACTAGATGGCATCGATTATATGACTCCGATTGACTTGAAACTTGGAATGTTGGTATTCATAGCTTTGCTTGTCATGTCATATCAATTGTAGCTTATTCCGTACACGGAAAAGATTCATTGACATCCATAGTGAACCTGTGATTACTCAACATTCAGGATGAGTGATTCTTGGTTTTCAGTCAATTCCTTGATATCTCGGCCTTGCTAAAAGGCAGGATAACATTTTCCCCTCAAAGTACGTCTTGTGTGAACACGACGTGCTTTGAAAAACTCTAATCTTCACTTTGAATAGCTCCATTTAACTTGTTAAACAGTTATAGTCTTCTCGTTGGATGTTGCAATCCTTGATGGATTTTTCAGTAATATGAATGGTCGACTGCCAACTGTTGTACCATGTATTGTTTGCATGATAGCGATTAGCTGTTTGTTGTTGTAATCATCATCAGGTGAGTATTCAATTCCTGCGGATTTTGAAAATTGAATATTAGTTCGACATACATGCACGTATGTTAATATGATTCTCGGTAACGCCGCACGTTCACGATTCGTTGTTAGTTTTCTCGCATCGAATTCCGTATAGATCCTCTGCTAAATCAATGTGAAGTTAAAGTTATAACAATGCTTGATGGTCATTTTGGAGTGTCCCTTTGAGTTGATCCACTCCTGGATCGATGTAAAAGGTCGAAAGATGGGTTTCGTATCGATGCAATTCGTATTGATGGATACGAAATAAACATTCGTATCGATAGATATGAGCTTCGGTTGACTTATAAGGGATATGAATAGAGCAGTTGACTCTTCATGCATTGTTCGTATCAACGGCTGTGAATCCTTTCAGTTCACAAATTAACGGTTATGTAGTTGCAATTTCGTATCGATAGGCTAATAAGGGACGTGAACAGCTAATTCGTATCGATGGATACAAACCTTTAGGAGCAGCGGCTCGATGGATATGGACTGTGCAATTCGCATCGATGGAATCTGAGAGTTCAGAAAAATCTGTGCTGCAAACTTCGTATCAATAAAGCATGAGCTGTTGGATATGAATAACAAATTCGTATCGATACTGGGTGACCCCAGTTGGAATCGGTCACGATGACTGGGAGACGAATCGTCTATTTCCCTCAAGTTCGAGCCCATATAAAAGCACTTTGGACTTTAGAAAATTCCATTTATATTCTATTTCTCACGAACTGCTTTACTCTCACCCTTGTATCGTTCCAGAGACTCGAAAAAAGAAACTCACTTGCCTTCGAACCACTCCAGATTTCATAGAATCGAGAGATCGTCCTTGCTCTTGAGTCGAACTTAACTCTAATCCTGCTTACCAATTACTAGAGCTTGGTAAATAAAACATGAATCTGTATTGAAAAATGGTGAGACTCGAAATTCCATGCCATCCTGATTGTTTCCATAACCGGTTCTGACGAATTGGTGACCGGAGGCGATCGACACGGGTCGAGGAGGGAGAGGGTGGCACTCGAGTGGCTTTGGAGAAGATGAAGAATGGAGGATAGCACAATCTCAATTTTGTATCGATGAAAGGAAGGAGAATACTTGTTTTCTTATCGATTTGGGGCACTTGATTCGTATAGATGGAGAATGGGTGGATAAAATGGTGAATTTTGTATCGATCTGGGTGATAGTAGTTCATATCGATCGAATTTGATCGATACGAAATCGTGTGGCCAAGCAATCTATATGAACTTCATGGTTTTAGATCAGTACGAACTTTGTGGTCTAATATCAAGTCAAAATCAGTAGATGTTTGATCGTTACGAAATGAAAACTTCGAACGGATAGGAAATCGTGAGCGTACTGATCGATACGAAATGAAAACTTCCGGTCGGTACGAAGTTAATAAACCTTTGATCGATACGAAATTGATGTTTCTAACCGACATGAAATCATGGCCTTCGTAACGAACAATATGATCCTTGACTTTGATGGATACGAACTTCATGAAAATTCGAATATCTGATTCCGTCGAGCTTCAGCCTTGCACGATTGGACTTGACTATTGAACTGCATATTTGACCATCCTTTGAAGCTCGTCGATGGAACTGTTGACTTAACAGACTTTTAATGAACTTTTACTTGGATCAATCGCCAACGTCTGGATGGCACGGTTGTGACGGTTAGCAATGTCGGTCACTCCAACTGGATTTCAAAGTCTCGTCGTTTGCATGTCTTTTCATACTCTGTTGAATTTTTCAAGTAATATGTAGCACTGCACTGCACAACAAATTCACACACTTCACACTAGGGGATGCACGGGCTTATTATCGTCTGATGATGATTTCTCATAAGTTAGTTATGGAACCTTCAATCTCACAACAGCTGGAAGTTCAAAGTTCACTCCTCCCAACAATCGAGATGCCGGCCATCGCGGACGAAGTTATAGATCCGACTTTGGATGAGATACCAGGTGCTACGTTTATTGGTAATCCTCAAGACTCTGTACCGTCCAATGTTTTTGAAAACATGTTGGGACGAATATGTTTATGGCATGGCCTGTCACTAGACAATGTGCTATTACCGGGACTGAATGATAGACCGCACTATCCACCAAAAGGGTTTACTGCATTCAATCGTCATGCGTGCGTAGTTGGAACACTTCCTCCATTCAACCAATACATTAGGGAAATGTTTGGAATCGTTCCATCTCAGCTATACCCCAACGAATACGCGCTGTTGAACAGCTTATTCATCGTATTCATGGAGCATCTCTTTCAACCACAGACCCCGATCGAGATTAGATACCTATTTAATATCAAGAGTCCGAATGATAACCCTTCTTATACGTTCCTAAAAGCGGTTAGAAATTGTCAAGTCGTTACGGGGTCATGGACCAGGTCGAGCTACTTTAAGACGGAATGGTTTTATGTTCGCTGCCTCCCAGGGTTCGACAGCGGCTAGTTGGACATAAGTACCACTGTCTTCTCAAGTAGTTAATAAGATGATCATAACTGATGCCAAACTAATATCTCCTTTTCCTTTATAGCTGTGATTCAGCGACCCAAGGGCACCCATTTTAAAGAGATAGTACAGGTTCTCCAAGAAGTCCCGAGTGAAGTGAGGGACATTGACTCGGTCTTGACAGATAGAAATTTGAGAATAGTCAAATTGATCGAGCATAGCCAAAGTATAAGGATTGAGGGAACACTAAGGGATTTCTCGATGAAATGAGCTAAGCGTAAGACGCTTGGAGTTGTTATAGCTGAGGGGGTTGATCCAGAAAGAACGCCCACCGATAAGGAACTTGTGGCAGGGCCATTTGATGCTTTTCAGGATTCTGAAGGAAAAGGAAAAGGCAAAGCAGCTGCTTTCAAATGCTCTAAATCCATGAGAAAGAAATCTGCGGTTATATCTTTGCCTATTTTTGGGATTAAAATTTTAGAGGCACCTCCTACGTAGGTGGAAAACCTGTTCGAAGGGCTCGTCGATATCCTAATCCTGGATTATGTGTCACTCTAGGATGATGTCGGCTTGGATGAGCTTCAGTGTGCTTCAGATTTAAGCGAATCTCTGCCCACTAGCATGTCCGACATTTCCAGTTGTTCGGGGGGTTGCACATACATATACACTTTACGGCACTACACAATCCCCGACCATAAGTTGCTTACTTTGGAAGATTATTAACTTTGTTCTTTTTAACTTTGCAGATACGATGATTCTATGCTTAGGAGCCTCCGTTCAGCGCATCAGTCATCAAGTTCATATTATGAGCCCCATAGAAGGGAAGATGGTAGAAACCGCGATCACGGTTATTCTAGTCAGGAACAATACGACAGAGATAGGGACAAGGACTATAGACATCGATCCCCATCCCGTTCTCCACCTCCTAGAATCCCTACATACCCCTCAAAATATGGAAAACAAGTGACAGATCCTCCTAGCCAGAAACCTTCTTCTCAAGTCCCTAGGACTAAATCACACCATCATAGAACTGAAACAATGGCTCCCATAATTGCAGATCAGATCCCTACCGAGCCTACAGGTGAAGGAGTGATTAGAACCGCCTAATTGAAGAAGGATTTTCCAAATATCAGCTTCGATGGTTATATTTTCCCCTGCTCTTAAAAAGAATTCCAATGGAAGCTGAGAACATAATGCACGATTACATCCATGACATTTACACTCAATACAAGGAGTGGGGGAAAGCCGTGAAAAAAGCATCGAAGCTGGCCTTTGAGCGGGCGGACACCATTAATAAGCTAGAGAATGAGATTGCTCAGAAGGACCGTATTATATAAGTGCTTAATACCAAAGCCAAATCCTCCCGAAAGTCAGAGATGGAGGCCATTCATAAGACTGACGAGGCCAACTCGGCTATGGAGAGGACGAGGCAATCACACTACGCCCTGGTGGAGCAGATGGGCCATCGTAACACCACTGTAACTGCCGAGCGGGATGCAGCCCTCAAAGAACTTAACGAGCTTAAGTCCAAAGTTTCTGAAATCATTAAAGAGAGAGATGATGCCAACACCGCAATGTAGAAGGCATGTGAGCAAGCGGTGGTACTTCGGGCTGAATGGGACGCAGCAACGGCTAAAGTCCATGCGGTGGAGATTGAGGTTGAGAAAAGGGTCCGAGCAGTGGAGTCTAGGCTAGCGGATGATATCGAAGATATCCTCATCACTTATAATGCCTATGTGCTGAAGCACAAAAACTTAGCCTGGCTCGAAAACTACTCGGTGCATCTGCACAACGCTTGGAGCCGACTGGTCGACAAGGAGAAGGCAGTGCATCTGGATGAATCAATCGATGACTTTGAGCTCGAGAATCGCGTGCTGACTAAAGATGTAAGGAAGATTCTCCATGAGTCAATGATTTCGCACGAAAAGGAGAAGCTCGCGCCCAACGCTCAGAAGTAGTGGAAGGTTCAGGTATTGAGCATCACGATACAAGTCTGGATATTCCTGCGCCAACTCAATCTGATCCTGCACCAGCGGTGTAACCCCAATCTGTCCCTGCTTATAATCCGAAACCACCGCAGCTATCTCCTACTAAAGAGCATACTTCTGAAGCCGCTCAGCCATCCACCAGCCTAACTGAGGAAGGTAATCTGAACATTCTTCACACGTGTCCAAAGTAAAAGGCTTGATTTGAAGCGCTAAGTAACAGTTTTTCTTTTTCTCTGTCTAGTGACTGGACTTATACTCATAGCGCCTCCTACAACCCAAGAATCGCATCAAACGCAGGAGGCATCATTGCCGAGGCAATTATCGCAACGACGACTGCACTGATTGATGGGACGCAGGGGGCGCACTTTCTTTTGACGAGTAGATGATGGATGAACTCCTCAGTCGCCACAGTGACCCTTTTGCGGACCAACCGTTTGTCATAAGTGAAATTCACGCCAGCTACTGGCTCTTCAATATAGACCACCTATGCCTCTAACGAGGCTCAATCAATTCGCAAAGAAGAAATATTGGCCAAAATCAATGATGAAATAGAGGCAACGAATCGCGGTGGCAGTTATGGAGGTGGAATGGCAGCGCCTGGTCCGACTCTATTTAGAATCATATCACCCGACGATACAGTTACTGACATCAGCATGTCTATTCCATCTCCTGTAGTCGATCCAGTTCCTTCAACTCTACCTTTTGGAAGCATCCCCATACACTCGAGTTCGGAGGAAGATGTTGAAATCATCCCCCACCTAGAGATCGGTCGTCGAACAGTAACGCCCCAAAGAGAAAATTTACGGGTGGCTCCGACGAGTCCACAGCGAAGAGGAAGCAAAAAAAGTAGAGAGAGTAGATGTTCTTCCTTGGTTTATTTTGGGTAGATAGATAGAAGTCTGTTTTTTTCCTTTCGTAGGCCGTGTATAGATGCAGTTTCGTCCCCTACTAGTAGGAATTTTGGAAAAAACTTGTATATGAATTTTTTCACAGATAATCGAAATGAAACTCTTTTTTGGCCTCAACTTTATTATTGTATTTTATGCTTAAGTGTCCCAATATTTGAATTCTAGTCCAATGCACTTACAGAGGTCCAACCTTTGAGTCGAGTTTGTTTTATCTGCCAAGTTCAAAAATTATAGACACGAGTCATGTCCAGGATTAAGTTGAACTTTGATGTTGCACTGCTTCAGTCAATGGTTAACATTTAAGCTTTGCCCCCATTTTCGGGGATGAGTTATAAAGATTTGTCAGCGATTGCATTTCGCCTTCATTTCGTCGAGCTTAACATCATTGAATCGATGCTACAACAAGAGAGAGTCGAGTAGTCGATTCACACTTGATTACTTATTAACGATCACATCCACGCTCCGGGGGCTTGCATTTGTATGTCGGCGGTCGATCACGCCTGTTTTATTTTTAAGTATATGTCCATGCTCTGGGGACTTAAAATTATTTGTGGTCGACTCCCTGGTTCGCACTCTGGGAATCCGGAGATAATCGACATTTATACTCTGGTTCGCACTCTAGGAACCCGAAGTTAGTGTTTATACTCCAACTCACACTCTGGAAACTCGAAGTCAATGCTTATACCCCGACTTGCACTCTGGGAATCTAAATTTGATATTTATACTCCAATTCGCACTCTAGCAATTTGGAGTTGGCCGATAGATGGTCAGTCACATCTGTTTAGACTTTTAGGATTTCGTTCGCATTCCCGGAACGATGGGTTTATTAGGATCGTGGATGGTCGGTTCACATACACCCCGAGTTAACAAGTGAGGTTGTTAGATGGACGGGTCCATCCTCCTCGAACTTGGTTAGGACACGGTCGAAGTTGTTCGGTGGACGGGTCCATCCTCTTTGAAACCGCATTTATAAGTTTATA
This sequence comes from Allium cepa, assembly GCA_030765085.1. NCBI lineage: Eukaryota > Viridiplantae > Streptophyta > Magnoliopsida > Asparagales > Amaryllidaceae > Allium > Allium cepa. The sequence goes on along the minus strand of CM060928.1, from coordinate 829,693,414 downwards.
CTCTAGCTCGCGCTCTGGGAGACTAGAGTTAGTTAAAGAATTGTCGTGCATCAATCCTTTTTGGCTTTTGTGTAGTGACTTGCCCCCGAGCTCGGGTTTCACATAGTGAGTGGCCGGTCGTATCACAGTCACTCGCTATTTGAATAAATTCCACCCTATGATGGAACTTAGCTCTTCATGCATCGTGATGGTTGTATGTCACATTCAATAAATCACAGCTCTAGCTCGAAGAGATGACATTTTATTGCTAGAATAAGAAAATATGACAAAGTCAGTTGCGTTATTAAAAAATAAAATTTCGAAATGCGGAAATAAATTGCAAACGAAAAATAGACTAAAGTGGATAAAACTTGTCATGTGTAGTAGCGACGGAGACTCTCGCTGTTCCAAGCTCTCGACAAAGTAAGACCGTCAACGGTCGGTAACATAAATGTGCCATCTTCGAGTTTTCGTTCAATCACATACGGTCCTTTCCAAGTTGGTTTCATATGAAAAGGAACCGGATAGATTATTTTGAAGACGAGATCGCCAAGTTCAAACATTAGGGGTCGGATCTTAGCATTGTACAATCGGGCGACTCGACTTCAGTATGCGGCTGTCCTTAAGTCAACCGCTTCGCGCTTCTCATCCAACAAATCCAAGGATTCACCAAGTAGTATATCATTTGTCTTTGGATCATTAAGTCACACGATGAGAAGGTACTTCCATCTCGATTGGAATAACATCTTTTGAGCCACAGGATAGAGAAAATGAAGTGTGTCCGGTTGCGGACTTGTGGGTCGTCCGGCAAGCCCATAAAGCCATAAGAAGTTCATCAACCCACTTGCTCCCGCCTGTTTCCAGTCGCTTCTTCAGAATAGACTTGATAACCTTATTAACAGCTTTAACCTGGCCATTCACTTGAGGGTGTGCAACTGCAGAGAATTTCTTGTGGATGTGGAACCGCTTGTAGAAATCCCTGAATTCAACGCTCTCGAACTGGGTTCCGTTATCAGTGATGATAGTATGCGAGAGACCAAACTGGCAGATAATGTTGCGAACTACAAAGTTGATCACCTTCTTCGTCGTGATTATAGCAAGAGGTTCAGCTTCGGCCCACTTGGTAAAGTAGTCAACTACGATGATGGCGTACTTCGTACCACCTTTGGCCAGAGGTAGAGAGCCAATGATATCAATACCCCATACTACAAACGGCCATGGACTGACCGTTTAGGTTATCTCAGTAGGTGGGGCTATAGGAATTCGAGCATGCTTTTGACATTTATCACATTTCCTGGCGTAGTCTGCTGCATCACGGTATACAGTTGGCCAATAAAACCCGCATCAGAGTACTTTCTTAGTGAGAGCTTCCCTCCCGGTATGATCGCCACATTCTCCTCCATGTACATCATGTAACACTCGCTTAATTTCATCGTGGCCGATACATCAGAGTAGAGGAATGAAATACCCTCTTCTATACATGACTCCATTCTGAATGGTGAACCGCGAAGCTTTTCAAAGAATCTGTCTCTTCTCACTCCTGCGTTCGGGCAGCGTTCCAGCTCGATTTAATTTCGATAGGGAGTCATCCACGACTCCTTGTGGGGAGTGATTTCAAATACAAAGTCTGTCTCCATCTGATCAACGCTTAGGGAAGATGATGTCTCCACAGGAACAAGCCCCATTTGCTGTGCTTCGCCCGTACTTGCTAACTTGGCCAATGAATCAGCCTTTTGATTGTGCACATGAGGTATGTAGAAGATGGCATAATAATCAAACTGATCAAGTATTTCCTAGACTCGTGCTAGATAAGCAGCTAGTCTTCGATCTTTAGCCTGATATTCACCCCGAACTTGGCATACGACTAACTGCGAATCGTAATAAATTTCCACAGCAATAATTCTCAAATCTCGAACGAGTTTCAAACTAGCAAGCAAGGCTTCATATTCAGCTTCACTGTTAGTCGCACAAAAATCAAACTTCAGAGCATAACATATGGACCGTCCTTCCCGGGTTTCAAGTACTATTCCAGCACCCGAGCACCGGTCGTTCGATGCGCCATCAGTAGCCAGCTTATAGATATATTCCGGAGATTCACTAGTTTCGGGAAAGTCCTTTGGGATGGTAATTTCGGCTATGAAATCCGCTAGGACTTCTCCTTGAATAGCTCGCCTCAGAGTGTAAGTGATATCAAACTGGCTCAGTTCAATGTTCCACTTGAGTAACCTACCAGACGTCTCCGGCCGTGTAAGGACCTATCGTAACGGCTGATTAGTGTAAACAGTGATAGGATGAGCTTGGAAATACAGATGGAGCTTCCCAAAGGCAATAACGAGACAATAACGAGACAATAAGCAAACTTCTCTAGCCTCGGATAATTTCTCTCGGCTTCGGTTAGTCATTTACTAATGTAGTAGACCGGTTTCTGCACTCGGTCTTCCTTCCGAACTAAGGCAGCACTGATTGTGTTTTCTGATACCGCCAAGTAAAGGTATAATTGCTCATGATCGATAGGCTTTGGGAAAATAGGCGGTGTGGAGATATGTTGCATCAGTGCTCGGTATGTGCCTTCACACTCCATGGTCCATTCAAAATTTCATCTTCCTTTTCGGATCAGATCGAAGAAGGGAATGCACTTGTTGGTGGATTTTGAAATGAACCTGCTCAATGTTGCTAACTTTCCGTTGAGGCTCTGGACTTGCTTTATGGTTCTCGGAGTATTAATATTTCTGATTGCCTAGATCTTTTTTGGATTTGCTTCGATTCCTCGAGAGTTGACGATGAACCCAAGGAATTTTCCAGACACGACTCCAAAGTGACATTTCAGTGGATTGAGCTTCATCTTGTATTCTCGAAGGATGCTAAACATTGATTTCCATGATCAGTGGAGAATCGTGACTTCACTAGCACGTCCTCTACATATACTTCCATGGTCTTTTCGATCTAGCGGGCAAACATTCGATTGACCAGTCGTTGGTATGTTGCCCCAGCGTTCTTGAGTCCAAAAGGCATGACTTTGTAGCAGTAGAGTCCCAGATCGGTCAAAAAGGTATGCTCTTGGTCGGGTAAGTGCATGGGTATCTGGTTGTAACCGGAATAAGCATCCATGAAAGATAATAACCCGTGCCCAACCGTTGAATCTACGAGCTGATCAATTCGGGGAAGTGAAAAACTGTCTTTTGGACAAGCTTTGTTCAAGTCAGAGTAATCAACACGCGTCTTCCATTTCCCATTCGGCTTTCGGACAAGTACGGGATTGGATTCCCACTTTGGGTATAAGGCATCTCAGATAAACTCATTCGATTTCAACTTATCGACCTCTTCTTTAAGGGTGGTAGATCTCTCTGGATCCATACCACGTCTTTTCTGCTTGACCGGGATACACCGTGGGTCAATATTCAGGGTGTGGTTCGCGATGTCCGACGAGATCCCACACATGTCAGAATGCATCCAAGCGAATACGTCGAGATTAACTTGGAGAAATTCAACCAATTCCTGATGCATCTGTTGGCATAACTAAGATCCAATCTTTGTCATCTTTGAATCGTCATCATCATCGATCGGGACATTGATGGTTAGTTCGGCCAGGAAGCTTGACTGTCTTTAGTTTCATCTTTACTTCCAACGTCTCTTAGGTCAAGATCCCTCTAGAATTGGTTGGGGTGCCCGGGCCTGTGCCCAGGCACCACTTGTCAATTATCAGCAAAACAGACACTGAGAGATTCCTCTACGCCCTTCCCTTTCTCCTTTCGTCGTGCCCCACGCAGCTCAGCAATATAAAAGGCTCGTCCAATAGCCTAATCTCCTTGAACGACTCCAACCCCTCGATCGGTTGGGAACTTTAGAGTCAAGCACCATGGGGCAATGGCTGTCTTGAATTCAACAAGGGTCGGTCGGTCCAAGAAAGCATTATAAGGTGAGTCTATATCTAGAACAAAAAACTATAGTATTTGGACTCTCTGGCGTTCTCCAACTCCCAACTCCACTGGTAGTCCCACCACTCTAGTGCGTATAGTAGCACTCCCATTGAAGCCATGGATTCGAGACTGGAAGTGTTTCAAATCTTTGGCTTCCATTTTCATTTGATCATATGCTCGCTTAAACAAAATATTCACAGAGCTTCCACTGTCAATCAAGATCCTCTTCATCCAAGCGGGACCTACTAGAGTAGATATGACAAGTGGATTGATAGTGGGGGCTTCGACCTTATCAGCGTCTTTGTTTTGGAATGTTGCTTGGCTGGAGCCTCATCATTACAACTACTACAACGCTCGAAGTCCGCATGCCTGATAGAGCTGGCATACGACTCCATTTCCCTCCAGCTTCGGTCCGCTGGAGAAGGACCACCACTTGATGCATTTATCACCAACCTCCCGCTGGTACGAGTGGGTTCCTCCTGTCTTTCCTAGTTTGGTACACGATTCTGAGTTGATGGGCCCACACCTCCTGATTGTGGCACCCGCACAAACTGATCCAACTTCCGTTCACTCAGCTTTTCAATGAGATCTTGTAAATGATGACACTCATTTGTATTATGGCCGTAGCTTTCCTGAAATCTACAATATTTCCCTGTTTGGATTTGTCTCTCCGACGATGGCTTCGAAGCAGGCTTCTTGTACTGCATAGTATTGCAGGTTTGTAGATATAAATTCTCTAGCAACGTATTCAGTGGAGTGTAATTATCAAACATTGGAGCTCTATATTGCAGATCACAGTTCTGATCTCATTTTTTGTATTGATTTCCATTATCCCTCTGTTGATTTTGCTTGTTTTGAATGTTCAACTGAACCTTTCCGAAACTCTCCCTGGACTGCTTGACTGCAACATTCTTTGAATTCCTTCACCATTAGGCCCCGCATCATCCTTCTTCCTAGACTATTTCGCATCCTCCCTTCTCAAGAATTGGGCTGCCTTGGAGTAGAAAGGTGCAATGACTCAGGAAGCTTCCCAGCAAATCAATTTTTGAACTCAGATTCAGGATCAATTCCCTTAGTCAATGCCATCAAAATAGAGTTGTCGTTGGGATGACTTATCTCTGCACACGCAGCATGAAACCTCTCTAAGTAGCGTCTGAGTGTCTCTCCAGGAGCTTGAGTGACATTAGATAGAGTGTTAACGTCCATTGGCCTTGCAATATGCATTCAAAACTGCTCAACAAACTTGGTTGCTAGTTGGTCAAAGCAAGAAATAGATCGACAAAGCAAACGAGTGAACCACATGGTGGCTATGCCCCCCAAAGAAATAGGAAAATTACAATATTTAACTTCATCATCAGCTCTCGTAGCAATCATCAGCCATTTATATTTCAGGATATGTTGATTCAGATAAGAACTTCCTTCATTGACTGGTAGAGCCGGCATTCTGAATCTTCGACGGGGTTCAACATAGAGTATTTCATATGTGAAAGGGGTATGACTCCGGGAGATTCACCAGTCGTCATTAGTAAGACCCTAACTCTCACAGATCAACTGACGAATCATAGTTGGTATATCCGACATCTGGACATTCTATGGACATTGAGCCAAGGTGTGGTCGGGTTCCATAATGCGAGGCTGGACCGGACGCGGTCGACGGTCTATGTCTCGCCTCCTCGGTTCTAAGTATTCAGAGATGTATGGTTTCGGGAGTACGTCCTCGTTGATGATGGTTCAGATCTGGCTGATTTCGAGCATCAACCCCTGGTTCAACAGCGGCGGTGGTAGCGCGGTTGTCTGTGGTGTAGTGAAGAACAGTACCTCCACATGAGGAGGGTCCAGTCTGGTGGCTGGTCGATGGGCCAACTCTCAGTTATCCAACATTCAGAGTAGGTTGATGTCCGATGGCTTGGGTGTAGCTTACGTCCAATCGTGGGCGTGTAGATCTGTTATGATAATCAGATGAGGCTGAACTTTTGGTGGATAAGTAAGAGGTGTGATCCCTTCTGGATCTCCTATGCCTTTAGCGGCTTAGCTAGTTGGTCAACTCTGCGTTGGCGTGAAGCTGTTCAGTCACTTGTTGCCGACTCTGGGTCAACTCTTGAAGTAGCATCTGAAACTCTTATCTGGTAACAGGCCCAGACGGATCTGATGGTCCGGCAGCATTTTGGTTGGATGGAGGTAGCTATACGAGATTTTGTCTGTCCCGTGCTTCTTGATCTACAGCTGTAGAGGCGGCGTTGTGCTAACCATGATGAATAATGAAGTCGTTTCCTAGATCTGATGCAAATCTGAATAGGTTGAAAGGATTCTGAACTTGAGATCTAGATCTTCCTCTTGGATTTGTGCAATCTGGTATCGATAGTAGATCCAAAGAGCAAGAGAAAAACTATGTTTTCACCGTAGATGCACCAAAGTGTTTGTACCAAAATTGGGCACAAAAATCTTTGGAAGTATCTGAAGAGATAAAAATGAAGAATATAAATGTAAAACGAGGATTATCCAACAAACACTTCAAAAACAAATATGAGAACACACAGAAACACAGCAATTTAGAGTGGTTTGGCGTATGGCCTACGTCCACTATGAAGTTGATGACTTTATTGATATTCATTTGCTGATTACAACTGATTATAAAGGATTGCAATGGATTATAGCTCTGAAATTCGAGTACAATGAGAGCTATGGAGTGCAAAGTTGAATTCGACAGAGTCTGGACGTCAATGAGCCAAAAGATCCTTTTTCTGTAGGCCCTAGGGCTCTATTTATAGGCGTAGGAGGTAAATATCTCGCTCAGATCTCGGGAGACTTCTTCTGGTAGGTGGGTGGGCCCGCATGATCGATCGTAGGCGATTTTGACTCGATCCGTAATCGATAAAACGAATTTCGTGTCGATCAATATTTGACCCAATCGAGTCTAAACTTGGCAGGAACATTCTTTATGTTGTACGTAAGCTCCTGCGAAAATTTGATAGCATTTAGACTTATATATTATGAGTTTTGATCGATGCAAACTTGGATTTCATGTAGGCTGTCGTGTTCGAATCGATGCCTTCATATCGATTAGTTCGAACCGCTCCTGGACACGTGCCCGTGAGTCGACGTGGTGCCTGATCTTCGATTCGATCCACTTTCGATGCCGAGTTGACCGAGTGGTTCCAAGGCTTGCGCCTCATTCGAGTCGATGGAAGTTCTACAACTCGTATCGATGGAAATGACTCTGTTCATATCGATCCAAAATGCACGGCACGTATCGGTTGTATGGTCTTGTTCACATCGATAGACTTGGTCTTGTTTGTATCGATCGGAATCGACTCCAGTTGATCGATACAAAGTTGAAGCGGCATGATAGATACGAACAAGCGATAGCTCGATGGATTCGAATAGTTGCAACATGATGGATACGAACAGTGATTCCTTGATGGATATGAAATAGCGACGCTTGATGGATTCGAACAAGGCTCTTCAGCCGATGGATACGAAATGACGTGCTTTGATGGATGCGAATAGAATTACTGCAAGGTGATGGACACGAACAGAAGCCTCCTTGGAACGATACAAACTATATGGGTATGAAGTGAAGGTTGATTTTCATGGACGGCATCGATCATATCTTGACCATATGGACTGCAATTGACTTGAAACTTGGAACGTTGGCTTTCATAACTTTGCTTGTAAGGTCATATCAATTGTAGCTTGATCTGGACTCAGACAAAATTTATCGACATCCATAGTGAACTTGTGATTACTCGACATTCGGGATGAGTGATCCTTGGTTTTCAGTCAATTCCTTGATATCTCGGCCTTGCTAAAAGGCGGGATAACAGTAGCATTAAAGATTGGTTTGGGTAATCAATACTCTGCCCTACCTGACTATTGGCCAACCAGAAAGGTGAAGTGAGCTCAAAGGTTATCCTTGGTATAAAGGCCCAAATTGATTTAGGCATTGGACTAATTTTCAAAAACTGTTTTGAAATTAAAGTAGAATTTAAAAGGCTAAATTTAAAATAAGTAATTTTTTGTAAATGTTATAAAATAATAGACAAAATAGTTTTTAAAATCAAACAATTATTTTTGAAAATTTATTAATAATTAAACGGATTAATTATATAAATAGATAATTTAAATTAAATAACATATATATTGTGTCTCTCAAATTCTCACAAGAATGAATAGCAAGCTGATTAAGCATAGCCTGGCCCAATCCATGCTAGCCCGGTAATTTATGCCCAGCCTATCCATGAGGACCCAAACTCTGTTTGTCCTAGGTCATCCCATCTACTCAGTAACCTTTTGGTCTATTGCTGGTCGGCTCAATTCAAGACGGCTTCAAGAACCAACTCATCAGAAAAGTCTCGCCACAGCGTGACTCATCTTTGGCCCGACTTCACCACAGCCCGCCTTCGATCGATCTCAGGGATCTCATCTCGTCATCCCATAGCCATCCCAACACATCCCTTGCAAGCATGTCCTTGGCAACATTTAGCTTTCCTCAACAAGCTTTGGCAACAACCGATCGTCCATCATAGCCCGATAGAAGCTAATATTCTTTCTTATCACATAGGCATGCAAAAATAAATGTTAAGTCATACAGACAACCGTATGAGGTACTGCAATAGATCTGCCAAAAGCATACCGACTCCTATAACACGCCACCAACATTAAACGCACATTAAAAGCAAGAAATGCGTCTGGTACGAAGGGACAATTGGCGTGCTTCTCAGCCATACATTCTTTTCCATCGTTACAGCTAGCTTCCATCATCCCATGCAACCAATTTAATGGTCGGGCATGCTTACCGCCTATTTTACTACACAATATCAGCCGTTCGTCATCTATCTCAGCGATTATAAATACCCCATATCTTACTACATCAAAAGCTTTGGTATTTAGTTGATTTTTATGTTCTGAATACCCATTTCAAACCAGCAAATCCCCTCAAAGCTCTTAAGTTTAGAATCATTATAAACTAAGTGCTAATTTTCCTACTATTCTCTTTTATTTCCTTGTAATTGTACGAGGTAAACATAGTAAGAGATGTTCATAGTGGACATGAGCAAATCTCTACTGAACCACTCTACATCTTAAGTCATTTACATTATTCTCTTATTTTCTCCTCATTTTACATTTTAAGCCTAATATTAGTAAGTAACCTTTTGGTAATACAACCTTATGCCCTGCCTATTTATGGCTTCGAGCTTGTAAGCATTGTTCTAGTGGGTGTCGCCTCAATCTTGACAACATTTAGCCAAGAACCCCTTGCTGTAAAGGTCAAGTAAGCTTTGTAGTGGTTGATTTCCCTTTTTCTTACAATCTTTTGATAGTACGACCAATGCTTTCTTAATTGGACACAACCTTTTCCTAAAATCGGCTCAGCATGAAGTTCCCTATCTAAGACGTGATCGACAAGGTCCAGGGAAATCAACAGAAGGCTAGGAAGCTCTATGGGACCTCTCTCAAACAAGTGAAGAAGGGTATTCTCATGCTTCAACAAGAAATTGCATTACATAGAGACATATCACTTGAGAAAACCATCGAGTCAATCAGTGCCCTAGTTCAAGCCGAGATCATCCCTAGCTCTGAAGCATCAACATCAATGTCTCTACCGCCAGCAATGTCTTACCTGCTCATGTAATGAAAACCAATGACGTATCAACTAATAGTACCCTCGAGTCGAACATCGCTCGGGGTCATGCCAGGACCGGCCTTATCCTTGAAAATACAAATGTGACTACCCTCGAGCCTAGAAATGCTCAAGGTTGTGCCGAGACCACATTCAGCTACGAAGCTGCATCAATTGGTGACATATCACCTAAGAGTACCCTCGAGCCTAGCAGCACTCAGGTTGTGCTAGGACCGCCCACCATGTTGAAAACTGGGATAACCAGAATCATATCTCTTTAGCTGCTTCCTAAAGAATTAAAGAACTCATCTCAGTACGGGACGAGAAAGTCGAACCCTGTTGGCAAGAAGAAACATCCCACACAACAACTTTTATGTAATGGCCCGCTATTACGAACCATTCAAATCGATAGGCATCCACATATGTCGGACTTGAATTGCTCAAAACAACAGATCGTTAATTTATATTTGGCAAAACTTAGCATATATAGTAAATAAATCAATCACAGAATTACAGACACAGAGTAATATAATATTAAGCACCGAGATAGATAAATAGTTGCTCATGAAGCTACTACCGAACATTAGAGTCTAATATAACAGAAATTCAATACATAGATGTATCAATAGAAAGAAAATGACAAGTCTGAACATAAACCACTAAAAACAACTGAAATAACTGAAAAGATGGATAGATGTAATGGTTCTCCAAGCAAAGCTCTGAGCTCCAAAGGTGAGTCTCAAATGTTGTGACACTCGATCTGACTCAAGCATAAAGAAAAACATAAAATACTCGAATCAGGATTAACATTCTTATGCAAGTAAATCAACTCAGGTGAAATGTCTAAGTGAAATGCAATATAACCTAAAGGATGTTTGGGATTCCATCCCTTAAGGATATGTTAAACTATCTACATGCATAGTACATGTATAGCTCAAATTTCGAGGCTAGAGAACAGTTTTGCCGGTTTTTCCGCGTCCGAACACCAAAACACATAAACGAATATACTATGGCGATCAGCACAATGAGACGAACAGAATGGTACACAGATATGAGGTACGATCATCATATCAAAAGTAGATATCTGCTACCGAAACTACTGCTAAACTGTCGAAAATAATATAAACGAAGCTAGAGCAGTCCAAATTTATCGAAATGAAATACAATGTCTCACTCAGAAAATGATTTATATTTTTACTATATAAAAATATTTAGATTTCAAAAATATTTTATTTTCATTTAGTTGATTTAAATTTGAAATTTGAAATTACGCAATAGAACAAACTTTTATATTTACTAGTGAAAATCTGCCTTGGCTATGTTTAAATAGACGCATACAAAATATCAAATTTTCATCGCTAAATTTTAATTGTTAATTTTAATAAAAATATAGTTAGTTACGTTATAAAAGTTGTTAAAATTTCTGGGTCGTTACTATCTCTCCCACTCAAAACTTTTCATCCCCGAAAAGGAACGAATTAGGAGAATAAAAACAATAGAAAGGAAAGATTGATTTGAAATACATAGTAATAGATATAACAATAAATTTAAAATCATATAAATTTCATTTTTGGACATTTTATTACTTACATTTATATTGTATTCTATTCAATTACATATTCTTATTACATTCAAACTTTTCTAGGTAAGTTTTATTAATGTTTTTGAGTGTAATTGAGCACTATACAAATTTATCTTTTATTTACAACATCTTTATTAAGCAAAATTTAGTTTGAAAATTTTTATTACTTAAGTTTTCTCTTGTATAACCTTCAATTACACATTCAAATTAACATTTAAACTTTTTGAATAGTTCGGGTAAGTTATATATATGTTTTAGAATGCAATCAAGTATTATACAAAGAAATTTTATCCTAGTTCAACTGTTTAAAATTGTTTCAATTCCATTTCTCATTTTAGACACTCCAATTATTCAAAAAAATTGCTTCAATTCAATAGTTGAAAACTGTCACTTAAATAGAATTTATGATTTAAATTTTCTGTTTCACTTCAAACCATCTTGAAAAAAAACATACATACATACATACATACATACATACATACATACATACATACATATATATATATATATATTGTACATCAAATCATACTCAAGAAATTCAAGTCAAATCCATTTTACAAAACAAAAGGGTGGCAAAGCTACTAAGTGGTCTCCCCACTCCGAGACTTGAAAATGAATGTCGATGATGTTGCAGTCATCGTCGAAATTATTTTCCAGCAACAGAAGAGGAGAGTAATGATTTACTTCTTTTAATAATCCTTTGAAAATAATTTCAATTCGAAAATAATTCCAAATAATATATTTTTCAAAAATTTGAAAACTTAATTTTGAAAAGCACCGAAAATTAAATTCTTAAATCCCTAATTTAAATTCATTTCATTTGCAAATAAAATTTATAAGCCATGCTTTAAAAATTTTCATTCCTATATAACATACAGAAATAGTTAATGGTTTACGAATGTTAACAGAACAATAATGATAATCTAGTACTATCATTTCTAACAACCAATCCATTTAACTATCTAATTTCAGAAAATTATACTTTTATGTATAAAATATAATTATACATAAAATTATTTCATTTACCAATTTCGAAAACAATATTGTGTCAGTTTCTCTATTCAAATGTTTTGGAATTCCTATCAATGGCGTTGGCCAAACGAATCGATCAAAACCCAAAATTCAAACTTAACAACTCAAAAAAAAAATAACATTTTTATATCAATTACAAATACACTCCCTCATAGGATGATTTAAGAATGGATTTTAGAATAAGGATAGAGATTCAAATTCAGAGGGACCCTAATTAGAGAATTCTAACTAAGAAGATAGGCTTGTAAGGAAGAAAGGTAATTAAATTACAAAATAGGAAAGATGGATAGACTTATACTGATCGCGGCAACCTTAACCGGGTCAACCGAGACTACATTTCAGAAACAATGTGCCCAAGGAATCAGGCTTCATCCCTCCAGAAATGCATTAAAAAATTTGGCTTTCAACTGATGACTCCGAATAGTTTCCAGCATATAGCCAAATGAGATTCATACTCCTTCTCAGACTTTGAAAAGAAGAGAATATCATCAACGAAAACCAGGACAAACCTATTGAGAACATCGTGGAAAACGCGATTCATGAGATCGACGAAGAATGCAGGAGCATTGGTTAATCCAAAGGGCATGACAAACCATTCATTGAAACCATTCTCCACTCGGAAAGCTGACGTGGGAATGCTCCCCTTAGCTACACAAAGCTGGTGAAAACCGGTGGCAAGATCGAGTTCCAAGAGTAAGATCGATGCAGAATTTAGTTTCCCACTTAGGGAAGAGAAGTGACTTCACCAAAGACATCCGAAAATAGTTGGACAATAGAGGTGGAGTCAGATCACTAGTTTGAACATCAAGCTAAAAGATAAAACTGCCTGCATAATTCCGAGGCGTTCGAAATTCGGTCACAAGAGAATTACCCTAGTCATCTACTAGAGACACGGTTCGGGCTTTGCAAGAAATAATGGCATCAAAACCGAGGACGTAGAAATCTCCGGTGAATCGACGCCTATTGTAAAGTAGTTTCACCCTTTTACAAATCATATTAAGGTTGGCGGGACCACTGATAGGATTAGTCACATAAGCATGAAGTTTCCTATTGAGGTTGCAAGATGTGCTTAAATTTATTACAAAGATCAACAGAAATAGTGCTGTAGGATGCTCCAGTATCAAGAAGAAGAAAAAATAGAAAAAGACAAGAATGGATTTTATAACAAATGTAAAGTTCCAAAATTCAAAAGAAAACCAAATCAAGGAGGATCCTAACGAAGAATTTCAAGCTCGAACGAATATTAATTTTACTAATTTGAGGGTATTTCTACCCTATCTCTAATGAGTTTTTACTCCATTTGCTGAGTTTTCCTAAACTAGAGCTCCAATTCCAACTCTAACGGCCCATTATTTTGAACCATTCAAATCGACAATCATCCACACATGTCAGACTTGAATTGCTCAAAACGACGACATATTGTTAATTAATATTTGGTAAAACTTAGCATATACAGTAAATGAATCAATCACAAACACAAAGTAATATAACAATAAGTAGCGGAATAGATAAATAGTGCATGAAGCTACTATAGAACATCAGAGTCTAATACAACAAAATCCAATACAAAAAAGTCTCAATACAGAGCAAATGACAAGTCTGAACATAAACCACTAAAAATAACTGAAATAACTAAAAATCTAAATAGATGAAATGGATCTCCAAGTAAAGCTCCGAGCTCCAAAGATGAGTCACAAATGCTATGACTCTCAGTCTGACCCAGAGCATAAAGCAAAACACAAAACACTCGAGTCAGGATTAACATTCTTATGCAAGTAAATCAACTCAAGTGAAATGTCCAAGTGAAACGCAATATAACTTAAAGGATGTTTGGGATTCCATCCCTTTAGGATCCGTTAAACTATCTACATACATAGTACAATACGCCACATAGATAATGTCTATAGTAAAGTAAACTATTAAAATAGCATTAAGGCATTACCCATATCCCTCTTAACACATTTTATATATGCCCTTAGTCTATACAGATATTGTAAGCTCCATCAAACTGGTGGTTTACTCAGGGATCACTCCATAGGTGCGGTACAAACCAAAGTCGTAGAAGGCGCGATAAAGCTTGAACAAGGCACATGAGGCAATGCCTAGGGTAGGATTCTACTGTTTTGCAGAATCGGGCTAGTGGTAACACATAGCAGCTACTACCATCCACCTCGAAACACACTCCCAAAATCAAAGGTGCACCCTATCAAATCACAAAGTAATATAATGGTATGGAAGAAGCATACTCGATCGGAGGTGCGATCTCACTTTGCCCAGGTATAGCTCATGTTTCAGTCACATCAAGCTGACTCACGGGAGTCAGGGCTGCATTCGTACCTCATATAGATCCTCCAAACCATCCTACTTCGTTCTGGATTCTCCACGACATACACAGTTGCTACAGTGGTTTTCTGTATCGGCGGAGAGTATGACAATATCCGATCTCGGTCTCCTTAACAACCAAACGCTTATTTCACACCATGGTCATTTACATTTCAATATAGTTTATACTTCATATCAAAATACCATATTCATTTTAAAACCATATCACTTTTGAAATCATATTCACTTTCAAAATCATATTCACTTCCAAAATCATAACCATGAAATAGTCTAAACCATCATATCAAAATATTCGCATTTAAATCCATTAAATCTAATCATAACAATTTCAATTGAACAGTTTAAATATTGAAAATAGTTTATATTTTGAAACAATTATAAATTAAAAATAATTATACTTAAAAATAGGTTATGGAAAAAAAATTATATATTAAAAATAGGTTATATATTAAAAGAGTTTATATCAGAAAATAGTTTCAAATTAGAATTGTTTCTTCAATTTCACAAATCAATTCAGATCAACTTTAGTTCCAAAATTCGATATAAATCAAACCTCAATTCAACATTTTCAATTTAAAAAGGGTTATAAGTTCATTTCAAATTCTAAATAAAACCATTTTTAATTTATATCGATTTCAAATCCCAGTCCGAACTATAAATTTAAACACTTCCAATTCAATAGGTTCCAAAGTTTAAATATCCAAACAATTTACAATAAATTCATTTTGAAACATTTCATTTATTTTTAAAGTTCAACTTTAATTTGTTTTAAACTTTAAATTGTTTAGTTAATCATTTTTAATAACATTTAAATACAATCCCAAATTACAAATTTAAATCAATAACAATAATTTAATATCTAACTTCAATTATATTTAATTCTAAAATATTCTCCTATTCGCTTTTATAAGTATTTTAATAAAATCTCAAATTTTAAATTTTAAATTTTAAATCAAAATTAAATATTCAATGTTATTTAAATTTTAAAATATTCATTTAATCACCTTTAATTAAATCAAGTTAAAAAATCATACCTTTCAAAATCTCAAATTCAATAAGTTTCAATCAAATATTATTTATATTCAATTGTCAAACAAATTAAATTACAAATTAACTTAGTTTATCTTCCCAACCTTTATTTTGTTAAAGTTATTACAAAATCTATTTTCAAAATATAAATATAAATTTTAAATGAATATTTAAAACATATTATATACATATATTAGTTAAATTAAATTTTTATTAAATTTATTATATTAAATTCTATTATTAAATCTATTTTAAATCTTAATTATATATATATAAATAATAAAGTTAAAGGTAAAATCTTAAAATTTATATTTTCAACTTGACTTATAAATTTAAAATCTCTAAACATAGAATTTAAAAATCTAAAAAATTTCACATGTATTGAAATAAAATCTATATATCATATTAAAAAGTCAATATTTATTAAAAACTATATATTTCCTTTCAAAACTTTGGAAATAATTTCTTAAAATATACCAACGGTGTCCGTATAAAATTTTCTATCATATGGTTAAGTGATACGGATATTGATCATTTCAATCCGCAATAATTTAATATTTAAGGGTATATATCATTTCAAACCGCAATCCCAAATTCAAAATCAATAAAATCGCTTGGGTTTATCATTTCAACCCGTAACGATTTTCCGTAATCTACAAGATTGTTCGGGTTTGTATCATTTCAATCTATAGCGTTTTCCTAAACTAACAGGGAACTTGCAAAGTGAGCATAATAGCATAGAAATAACATAACATATCAATGATGAGCATATATCATGATAATAAATTTAAATATCATATATATATACACAACAATGTTATGGTGTCATATCAATCATAGGTGAACAATTAAAATAATAACATATTCAATAATTTAATTAATAACAAATTAACTTTTTAATAACACAATACAATCGTCATTTCATGTGAATCAAATTTACTAAATATAAGAATATTAATCGTAAATGATTACTCACCTTTTGAGGCTAGAGAACAACGAGAACAAGATGAAATAGACATAGATAAGTAAGCAGGACAACGACAAGCCAAAAAATGTTGCTGAAATTTCCGAACAGCAACGAAACAAAGCTAACAATAGTTGTACAACCAATCAGGACGGCGCAACCACACCAGACAGTGACAAAACAGTAAAATTTCTGTGATAAATTTCGAATAGCGAACATTGTCGGTGCTAACTGGAATGTTGACAAGCAATGGAGAAGAAGGTGGAGTGCAAGTATACTTTAGATTTAAAATACGTACTTTAAAAGTGGAATGCAAATATACTTTAAATTTAAAATATACACTTTAAATATAACATATACAGACTTATATATATACATTCTTTAAACTTAAAATATATACTTTAAATCTGAAATATACATACTCATATATATATATATATATTCATTCTTTAAACTTGAAATATATACTTTAAATCTAAAATATACATACTCATATATATATATATATATATTCTTTAAATTAAAAATATATGCTAATAGGAGATAGGGTTAAATTGGAATTCAAATATAAAATATATAGGAATGAGCAGCCTTTCTAAAACAAATATATATGCTTGCAAATTTTCTTTTTTATAAAAAGGAACGCTGCTCGGTTTTGAGGCTGGCTTGGATAGTGGCACGGAGCAGTCCTTCAAGTTCAGGCGGTCAAAGGTGTATTACAAGAAGAGAGTGACAGGGCTTCCGTGGTAAGGCGAAGAGATTGGCAAGGCAAGTTGATGGCGAAAGGCGGCACGTTGGTGGGTGCAGGTTGGAGGGAGATTTGTGGTTTCCGGTCGGCTGTCAGTGGGAAGGGTAGTGAAAAGATTAGGGATCGAAGATGGAAAAGTTCAAAGCGGTCAGGATGGTTTGTCGCATGGTGGACTGTGGTGAGCAGGCTAGGGCAGGGAAAGGGTTGCTTGTGTGGGCTAGAGGTGTTGTCACGTGGGTGTTTGGTGAAGCAAAGTGTGAGGTTGAGTGGATTGGAGGCTATTAGGGCATGGGTTTCAAGGAAAGGTGGTGGTTCATGGTCGTGTTGTGCCGGTGGCTGTTGTCAGGAGCAGGAGATCGATTGATGGCGGCTTGGGGTCACTGCATTTGGTTGGAGATAGGGACGATTATGGGAGGGGAAGTAGATGAGGATGGTGTTCGTTGATGGCGGAGGCTGTGGCCGGGGTTGAAAAGGAAGTAGAGGGCAAGAGTGAGAGATCGGCAACCGAAAGGACAGCTTGGTTTTGAACAAAGTAGGAGAAAAAGGGTTGCTCGAGCAGGTTGAGTTTCATAATAAACAAATGCAGGCTTATACATACTTTACTTAATTATGTAAATTTTGTTTTTTCTTCAATGAACACAGAATAAAGAAGAAAGGGCAGAGTAAAAAAACGAGCCAAATATAATTCAAAAGCAGGAATAGGAAAAGACAGGCATGAAAATTCTGGAAAATATACAATTGCTAATGATTTTACAATTTCACACGATGGATAATGAATGATCATAAGGAAATCAAAAAGGCTCAAATGGTCACCGATACGGCTAACCGTTTCGCGATTTCGCCATGTATCGAACATCAAAACACACTAATGAATATACTGCGGAGATTAGCATGACGAGATGAACAGAATGGTTCACAGATATGAAAGATACAACCATCCTATCAAAAGTCGATATTTGCTGCCAAAACTGCTGCTAAACTTCCGAAAATAATATAAACGGAGCTAGAGCTTTCCAAATTTGGCGAATCGAAATACGACGTTTCACTCGGAAAATGATTTACATTTTTATTATATAAAAGTATTCAAATTTCAAATATATTTTATTTTCATCAATTTAACTAATTTAAATTTGAAATTTGAAATTACATAACAGAACAAACTTTTATATTTACCAATGAAAATCTACCACTTGCTATGACTAAATAGACGCACACCAAATATCAAATTTTCACTGTTAAATTTTAATTGTTAATTTTCATAAAAAATTAGTTAATTTCGTTAAAAAATCGTTAAAATTTCCAGGTCGTTACATCTTACCTTCTCAATGTTGTTAGACTCTTTAGTGAGAGCCGAAGGCAACATCAATACCTCAACTCGAGCACGGACGTCTGTCCTAGCGAGGACATTGTAGAGCACTTGGTTTACATGTTGGACTAATGCGACTTGGAAATAAATTCAGATCTTGATGGTGACCTTCCCAATCCTCGCATAGGGATTCAAATATTAAGAGCGGCATGGCTACTCCATTGAAATTAATATCCATATATTTTTCCAACCCTAGTAAAGTTATTCAAATCAGCATAGAACTCAACCTTGGTTTTAGAAATGAGCTAATCAAATTCCTACAGTAAAGCAAAGATTTCTTCGCATGGGGGAATGCTGATATGGCCGATATTAATCATGGGATCATCTACCACACACTCAACATCAATCCCAATGCCACCTTTATCCATGAAATGTATCAACCACTATACCTAATGAGGAACCTAGCTCTTAAAGAAGACGTAGAAAAGCTGTTAGCCAATGATTTCATTTAGGAGGCAGAATATTCGGTCTGGGTAGCTAACCTAATAATACATGGAAAACCGAATGGTTTTAGGAGGACTTTCATTTACTTCTCTGACCTTAACAAAGCATGCCCAAAGACAACTTTTCTTTTCCTAGTATCGATCAACTAGTCGATGAATCCAATGGGCATGACCTCCTCACTTTCATGGCTCCATATTCTAGGTATGATCAGATAGCCGTGCATGGCCTGGACTAAGTGAACACCTCATTCATCACAAATATCGGCTTGTGCTGCTATCGTACCATTCCTTTCGGGCTACAAAATGTAGGTACTACCTACTAGAGTCTCACTAATTGATGGTTCTTTGAATAAATCAACCGGACTATGGAGGTATATATGGATGACATGTTGGTAAAGTCTATAAAGGTTCTAGGGCATATCCGAAACATGAATGAGATTTTTGGCATACAACACTAATACAACATGAAGTTGAACATGAAGAAATGCTCCTTTACCTCCCGGATATGTTGTAAGTGCCAAGGGTATTGAAGCTAACCCTGAAAAGATCCAAGCCATCCAAGATTTGAACATCCCCAAAACTGTTAACAAAATGTACAAAGCTTGAATGGGATGTGCAACAACCCATCCTAAAACAAGCCTAAATTCCAATCCAGAAAAGGCCAATCGAAACTTAGACCAATTCCAAAGCTGGCTGTTGGTTGGTCAAAAGAAAAATAGTATAGAGCTACCTATCTATTCCTTTTGAAATCAAAGTGGAAGGTATAAAATATAGTAATAATAATAGTACCCATTTATTTCAAATCGTTTCAAATGTCACAATGCATAACAGTAACCGTTACAACATTTTGTTCAAAAGTAAACTTTATGGTACAATAGAAAATAACTTGAAAAGATAGATAACAACTTCTACAAGCTTCACTCTCACCATCTTGAAACATCATCAACTCTTTCTCTAATATGTGTTGTAATGAGGAGGGAGTCAGAATAACAAGTGTTCGGTCAATAAAAACCTCAAGCCTTACTATTTTAGCACTTGCGCTGTATATTTCAAAATAAGAATATGTCTTACATACTTAAAACCATATAATACTTAATAGAAGGAAAGTACGCAGACCCTCAATCAACCACTTAGTACATTCCATTCCTGGAGCAGGTTTCCCAATCGCACAATCCATAACTGACCTCATAAATGCCTAACAATGCAAGAGATTAAATTTGAGACCTCAATTAAGGTAGACCCACATCATTTAATACCTATCCCCAATGCGAACTCCAGATAGGCATCTATCTAGCTGGCACTACGTGAAAATCTCTTGAGCCATTTAATAACTTAAAACCCCAGAGTAGATCTTTGTATTATTACCATACCCATGGAGACGTCTCACATTAGTCCGACCATTCATAGGAACCTATAACCAGATTAGCTAGCTAGATTTACCATGTAAAATTGGGACTAGCCTCACATCTTCCGTAGTTACTTATCACATGCAATGTCCTTATAACTTAGTTATATTTATAGCACTCTTAATTATAATACACACCTCACCACGTCCATTAATTAGGCTATATAAGAATTCCTTCTTACTTTTCCATAACAAATTAATTACTATCCTAAGGAGGATTTAAAGACACTTATTACCTAATTAACTGTGCAACTAATACGTTATAATTGTACGCTATTTATGGAAAACTAATATATAGATAAATACGCACTTATTATTTTCTATGCATGTAGAGGTTGCACCGTAACTGACGCTAAATGTCAATTCCCTTTTAGCAACAATAATAAAAGTCCTTCTGCCATATTATCGATGTCACCAAATTTGCAATATCCATACGAGGGATTTCAATATCCTTTACAACAATTTAATATTCATATCCCAAAATTGTAATAAAAAAACTTGTATATAATAAATATTTCAACTCGATCTATCACATCAAATCATGGAATAATCTCAAAAATAGAAATTGCAATTCTTGTTTCCAATCTCTATTCAACCCCTTTTTACAAAGAATTTAAACAATAAGATTTCTCTTTTGTTTTCATATGAAATAAATGGTATAAACTACTAATAAATTCATACTTTACAAAAGTAAAAGAGAGTGGAATAGAAATTGGAATCACCAAAAATGCAAAAACTGCATATTCCAGCAATTTAATGTAAACAATTGAGAATTTCAATAATAATTGACATTTCAAATTATAGGAGTTTTGTGGATTTTTTTTTTGAAAACCTAAGACCCTTAAGGCATATTTAAATTCATAATACACTAATCAATTACTAAAAATAGAAAATTTAAGATTTTCGCTCACCATTTGTCCTTAGCTTTGCTTCTCATTGGATTTGAAATTCCCATTATAGTCTCCTTCAAATCTCTTCTTTTTGATATATATATAACAGGAGATTTTTAAATATATTAAATTCAAAAAAATTAAAGGTCGAAGGCGAAGAGGATTAAAAATTAAATGATAAATAAAAATATGTATATAGGATTTCTTACCTGAAACCCTAACGAAGTTTTCTGAATCTAAGAAAAATGAACTAACAAATCTTCATTGATATTCCTAAAATATTGTGAATAAATGCAGGGAGGATAGGGTTCTATAGAGGTTGAAATGAAAGAGAACCATCAGATGAAACTAGGATAAAAACGGACAAATCTAGAACGTTTAACCTTAAACGAAACCCTAGCTGCCACCCTAAAGAGCTGTCAACCACCCTCTATGTATTAGTTGACTGCAATAGGTCAATCGGTCGAGTCTAGAGGTCGATCGCTTCACTTATTTTGGGTTCATTATTTTATTTTCTGTTGCGTAATTATTTTATTCCTTAGTTGTATTTTTATTGTTAATCGTTAATTTTAGCATTTACTTAACCCCCAAGTCTAACCTTGGTTAACTTTCAAATTTATTTATTTATTTGAATTTGAATTAAATTATTTTAAACCCAAAAGCTTCAAATGCTCATAACAACTTCGTTCAAACTTCGTTTCAGCGTACTATGTATGAAAATTGATCAGAATTTCACCACAAATGCAACAACATAATTTTTGTGTTCAAATTTCTACTTTTGAAATTTTCCATTTTTGCCATATCTTGTTTAATTTAATTTATTTAATTTATTCACCTATGGTTGATTTTATAGGGTGTTACAGGGTGGTTGTAGCATTGAGCTTCTTTTTGCCGAAGGCAACCGACCATTGTCTCCCTTTCATCAACCTCATCAAGAAGGGAAAGCATTTACTTAGAACAATTAATGCACTAAGGCATGCGAGGAGCTAAAGCAGCAATTGACCATAGTGGTTATGCTATGAAGGATTTTCCCAAATGCAAAACATGAAAAACATCATGACTCCTGTCAACTTACAGATTCTTTTTTGGCAAGGCCAGCCGATTTTTATAGAGGACCGTCCACTTTTTATTACAACAAGTAATATATATATATATATATATATATATATATATATATATATATATTAGTGGCCGACTACTGAACACACAAAGATACTTGCACATGCATAAACACTTGCACAGATTTGACTATAACATACAAAACTGCACATTCAGTTTGACATGAGACAACACATAACCATACATGGGACAATCCACAAACCATTACATAGAAAAACTACTTTTCAACCATAAAACTAATGGTATGACATTCAAAAGCCAAATGCAGACCAGAAGCAGCATCTAAGAGCAGAAGATGTGAATTTCAAAGACAATAAGGATTGCAAACACGGCGAAGGAAATCGCTACAGAAGTTACCAGTAAGATATTAATCCCCATGGCCAGCAACAGCTGCCAATCATTGCCTAGAAAAACCAGATGCCCATAAAACATAACAATAGCCAATATCACATCAGAACCATGAAAACAAACAACCAAAGCCACATGTGAAACTTTGACCAGGAAGCTTGACAACCACCAACAAAAAAATGAAACACTTCTAGTCGCAAGAGCCATCCAAAAAGCATTGAGTTGAAGGGGCTGTAGAAACAAAACATCATGCTTGATTGTAGCAATACACGGAGGCAAATGGAACTGGGAGAATAACGGAAGCACCAAACCTGGAAGCACTTGCTCACAGAAATCACCAAAAACCAAGATCCAGAAGTGCCACAAGATCAATAGTCTAGCAAATGAACATCCAAAACCCAAAAGAGAAGCACGACAATCAAAATCATAATAAACCACTTCTGTTACAAGCAATCGCCAAGGCTCAATGACAAGATGGAAATGCGGGTAGGGTGGAAACACAATCACGGACCAGAAAACTTACATCCACACATGTAAGACGTAGAATCGGGCCGATGCTGCCAGATTTGGGTGCGGGGAAAGGTTCAAAGAGATGCGAATTGCAAATATGATTTGCGATGAAAATAAGGTTTTGCTGCAGCAAGGAAAACTAGGTTAGGAAGAAACATGTAGAAAGTTAGGAATGGTACTTACATTTCCTTTTATTTCCATTATATTAGGAAAAGCCAAATAGATCTTGGCGCCAAATTTTCCAACTTTCCCAACCTTACGACCTTTGCACACTACCTAATCAACTTTGCTTTTCCTAAGTCTTGCAATTCAAAACTGGTCCGAGTAGAATTTTGTCTATGGTTTCCCACCAACATTTTGGCAATTTCCATGACCTTGCATGAAGTACTTCAAGGATGACAAACCAATTGTCTATTGGCGACTACCACTATATGCGAATTCTACTAAGGGTAAGTACTATTCCTGATGTCCTCAAAAGCCCGTGATGCAAGCTCTCAACAAAACTCCAAGTTCTCATTTACTTCTTCAGTTTGTCTGTCTGTCTGTGGGTGATAAATGGTGCTAATATTTAACAAAGTTCCTAAAGCTAACGAATTTCCCAAGGCTGTTAGCAAACTCCTCCAAAATTTACTAGCAATTAAGGGATCCCTAATGATGCTAACCGAAGTTCCAAGAAGTCGAACCTCCCCCTTGATATGAATCTACGCTAGAGACGCTAAGGTCCTATTGCCTAAATGGATATAAAAGGGCCGCTCCCTCCTAACGACAATTTTTTTCTACCTTCGTTTCCATCCTTTCCCAATAGAAAATTCTCTTCAAATGTTTATACATTTTATCTCTTTGTTGAATGGTGACATTCTGTGAGCTAAATTTTATTTTTCCTAAAGTTCTAAAGTTTTGGGGTTACATTCATTTACATTTAGTTGCTAACCTAATTTTCTCAATGACTTCCGGTCTTACCTATGTTCATCGCTTGTTAAGTGTCCCCATAAAATTTCCTTATTTACATTGCTTCTCAATATGTAACATTCCTGTTTTTAAATCAAATTTAAATTTGGTAAGTAATTTAATTTTTGAAATTAATTTGTGAATTAATTTGGTATTTTCTAAATTTTATAGATATTTGTTTGTTTATTAATATAAATGAATGTAAATATAATTTTAAATATAGAATTTCTAATTGGAAATTCATAAATAAATATTTTGAATAATATATTAATTATAAATTCGATTATGAATTAATTTGAAATTTTTTGACTAAATATATTTGTGAATATATATAGATTGAAAGTTAAAATTGTAATAAAATTTTGATTTTGGAAAATTCAAAATGTAAATATTTATAAACAGATTTGATTATTATAGAAATTAAGTTTCAAAAAAATTTTCCTTAAAAAGGTTATATGAGATTAAATAATAGGAAATGTATAAATATAAAACATAAGTTAATATAAAAGGGAATGTTTTGTAAATATAAAGCTAAAAGGATTTAAAACTTTATATTTTGAAATTTATAGAAAATTGTTTTCTAACTATAATAAATATAAATATATGTATTTTGAAAATAGGAAATTTTCAAAAGTTATTCGAAAGTAAAACTCTATATTTAATAATAGAAAAGAATTCACTTTGTATTTAGAATATGATGATTTAAAAGTTATATTTTAAAGAAACTAATGATTATTTGTGTATAATTTGATTCTAAATCATTTTCTTTAAAAAGCTATATCATATAAATAACGTTATATATATATATGTGTGTGTATATACACATTTAAAAGTATAATAAATTAAGTTTAAAATAGTATTGGTTATAAAGATTAGAAAATTTTCTTTTAAAATTATAGTTTGTAAATGTATAAAAGTATAAATAAGAAGAACATAATATATACCGTTATGAAATATTAATAAGTGAAGGGGTTAAAGCATAAATCTCTAAATTAATTAAAGTTAAGGATTTAAACATAATTTGTATAAAAAGAGACATTTGTACAATAATTATGCAAGATAATAACAAGTGTTAGATTCATAATTAACAAGTGTAAACAAAGAAGAACAAGTGGCATTTATCTTTTAAATTGAATTAAATAAAACGTTATGGATTTGAAATGTGAACCAGGCTATTACATTTCATTTGAAGATCATCTCCTCTATTTTCAAAAACAAGAAAATCTGATCATTTCAGATCTAATAAACAAACCAGAAAAGTATAAACTTGAAAACCAGAACCTGTTTTCAAGATCAATCTGATCAAAACATAAACCAAAGAAATTCAACCTGAGGGATTAAAATCTGTAAATCAAAGTGTTCTCTGTTTCAAATCTATTTCAAGCTAAGGCTAAGAAAAATTCAAGAAACGAGCAAAGTTTAAAAATCAAAACCAGATTCAAAAGCAAACAACAAAGCTCAAATCTGCAAATTCAAAGCAATCAGACAAGTAGCAGTTCAAATTTCAGCTTCAACTTCAACTTGACTCAACTAAGCAAGATTCAACTCGAAAATCATAAAAATAGTTCTCAGATCATATCAATAAACCTTCCATATTTTCAACATCAATTTTCAACAGGTCAAAAGATATGAAAGTCCAAATCATTTCATTCAAGCCCGACTTCTTTATTCTTCTATGTTCTCTGCAGTCAGGTGAGCGAACCACTTAACCCTGATTTTATTTTGATGATTTCTGAAGTGTGATATGAAATGTGATGAATGATGGTGTGAATTTTCTTGCATGTCAGTATATATGCAAATATCTAAATGTATATGTATATAGGAAAATAGGCTCTGTTTTTAGTTCAGGTTGAAAATCAAGTTCTAAAAAATTCAAATCCTCCTTGTATAATCAATATTAGACTAAGATTTTTGAAAAGAAAATAATGATAACTATGCAATCTCCTTTTTAAAAATAATTGCAAATAAAAATATTCAGTGGATATTTCAAAAATAATACACTGCAGTGTAACTTTTGAAATAACAGAAAAATCAAACATTTTAATTTTATAGTTTGATTATATAGCCCAGTTCGAATTTGAAAATGATGATTTTAGAGAATCATTTAATAAATTTTTGTTCATTAAATCGTGATAAAATGCGAGTTGAACGGGTTCGTAATTTAGTCAAAATCTGGTGATCGGAGAAAGTTTGGATCTTGGAATCGTAGGTGAAGATGGTAGGAGGCTCGGTGGTCACAGGAAAAATAATGGCAGGGATTTCAGATCATCGTGGAAGTGGATCGACGTAGTTGTAGGTTTTAAGGGCATATGTTTATCAACGTTGTTCTCGTATTGATTCTACTTCCGATAAGTGATCGTGGGCGACCGGTCCAGCGTGATTGAGGTTGGAGCTCGTGTCGACGCTCTGGTCAAGTTCGCGTGAATTCCAGTGGTCGGAATCGATGGCGGTGGTGGATTTTGTTATCGGTGATAGGATATAGCATTCGATCAGGTAGCTTGATTTTGATTTTCAGGCCTATTTGTAAATCTGGGTGTTTGGATTGCTCGGTGGGGTCAAAGTCAATATGCAGGCGACGATGGCGATGATCAGAACGATGGTGAACTCAGGTGCACGTGCACGAGGTATCTTGTTGTCTGGATTTGTTGATGATTGGGAAGAAGGTCTGGGCTTAGGAATGGTCTCGAGTAAATATAGTTTCGGTTCGAGTTTTTGTTCGGGGAAGCTATCTTGTAGCTCAGGTTTGTTTTGTTATAAACCAGGTTTTAAATTTTGAAAGAAATGTTGTTCTAGGTTTTAAAATTTGAAAGTAAACCAAAGTTTTTGAAAAGCAAAGCAGAAACATGTCTTCCAAGTTAAAGTATTTGTTAAGGTCCCAAGGCAAAAATGTTCAAATAAAATTTAAATGATAAAATTAAGTAATTTAAAAAGTTTATCTCTAGTTAATTAAAGTCTTGATTTATGAAATTATGGCGATTAAATAAGATTTATTGGTTTATCTTTTAAATTAATTAAGGTCTTGGTTCAATATAAGAAGTAATTAATCAATGTAATTAATTCAAAGGATAAGAAATTAAGGGTTGATTACTTAATGCAATTAATTAAAGATTAATAAAGGGTAATTAATTAAAAGATTTATTTATTTATGAAAGTAAATTAAAGATAACTACTTTGTGTAATTAAATAAAAGCTAATTACTTTGTGAAATTGATTTAAAAGCTAATTACTTAGTGAAATTAAAAAAGATAACTAATTAAGAGTTAATAAATTAATTTCTAATTAAAGAATAATTGCTTAATTAACGATTAATTAAGGATAATTAAATTAAGAATAATTAATTAATTTAAGATAAATTAATTAATGGTTAAGGGTAGATTAAAATTAAAATTACTTAATGTAATTAAGAGTTAATCAATTTTGTAATTAACTCAAGATAAATAAACTTATGAGATTAATTAAAGATAGTTAATTAATTGTATTAAAGGATTATTAAGTATTTAAAGGTTAATTAATTTATTATTAAAGGTTGATTAATAAATGACTAAAGAAAAATTAATCAAATGATTTGTAATTAATTAATGTTAATTAACCTGGATTAGTAATTAATCTGATTTCAATTAATCAGATGAATTAGTTACCTTACTTATGGATAGCTGTATTTTATTGAATGCTGTGAGTTGTTTGATATCTCTACTATGTGATGCTTTGGGATATGAATTGTTTCAATTCAAGTTGTGATCAGTGTAATTTATTTTATCTGTGATAAATGTATATTATTTATCTGTGAATCTGTGTATGGAAGATAAACGTTATAGGATTTTACCGCTTATCGATATTGTTGTGCTTGAATCTGTGATGATTGATGATATTGCACTATTGTGTAAAACCCTTGGGCTACACCATACACACACAAATATGGGTTGCATGAGGAAATTGGGTAAGTCACAGATTTTTGAAATGGTTTTAAAATTGAATTTTGAATCCAAATGGTTTTGGTAATGGAATTGGGTTAAATATGAAAAGCTTTTGAAAAAGGAGTTTTAAAGATAAAAGTTATTTTGAATAACTTGATAAAATTTTGAAATCTAAATAATTTGATTTGAATTTGAATTCAAGATTTGAAATTGAATTCTATGTTTGGAAAATATGGTTTAAAAAGGTTATACAAGTTATAAATGTGTTTATATGTGTTTTTAAACCATTTTAAGTATCGTTTTGGAAATTTGAATTTAACCCAAAGTTGTATACTTAAAGGTCTTTAACTCGTGCAAATGTAATCGGGTTTTTCCGAAACGAAAACTACTTTCAAATAATAAATAGCTTTTATATTAAGAAAGGATTTCTAATTTGTGTTGAAAGATTTCAAGTTTGAAATGAAATAGTTTTGAAAGCTATGAATGAATCTTTGTGAAAAATGGTTAAACCTTGTTTTGAAAATCGAAGAGGATCTCAAAGATAGATCTTTTGTTTAAATATTGTAAATGAGTCTTTGTGAAAGATTGGTGAACTTTGTGAAGTGGATCTTTTTGTTTAAAAGATTAAAGGTAATTTGTTTAACCATTTGAAAGAAAAGTTTTAGTAACAAGTTGTGACTTAACTAAGATCCCATTATCCATATGGATTTTTAAATATTGCGCTCACTATTCGGTTTAACTGGGAGAGGACCTTATGTCATATAACCCATTCTGAAAAAGTGATACGACATTATGGATTGCATTTGAAGATCGGTGGTGAAGACTAGGTATTTTCGAGAACGAAAGGATAACCCGTCGATTGTCTCTGCACTGAGTCGCGCCGGTATAGAGATCACCATATGTGATGGGGAGTCTGATCGGGATTGTGAATACCCAAATTGCAAGGGCTTCTTTGGAAGTGCCTTCGGTTCTGTTCGAATCCGGAACAAACTTGTGTGGATGTGTGTCTGACATTACACTTTGGGATATAAAGATGGTTTCTATCAAATACATTTTTGTTTAGTGGAAGATATTTATTCTCTTAGCTTAACACCCTTCTCTAAGACGTACGAGCTCAGAGGTTATGTAGTTGATGGTTACTAGTGATACATTCCCAATTTAGTAATGTGGCATACGAAGTGTTGCTGATCATTTGTTGATTGAAGCATGACTTTGTGAAAAAAGTGTAGCTTTGTGGACGAGACTACATCACGATCTCACACCCCGAAAATGGTTGAAAGAGGAAAGATACGGCAAGGTTATGAGGGTCGCGCCCTTTAGGGTGTGTCATTCCCTTCTGGAAAAGGGTGGTGTCATGGTATGGAGCCTAGATACTTAACTCATGTGGTCACTGCAAATCTATTACTTTGTGATTGCTTTGTGGTTGTTGGCGTAGAGGTACCTCGGATAAAGGTTGCAAACGACCGAGGGATGCCACACTCTGTAGTAGTTACCTAGTTACAGAGGTAACCCAACCATGTATTGACAGAGAGCTGGTTAGGTTCTCAAGACGTCCCTCCAAAGGCATACCCATGTGGCAGTAGGAAGTTCCTTAGCCTGACCATTTGATGGAAATCCAATCAAAACAATATGAGCCCTTTACGATTGCAATTGTATAATCTTCCACCTCAGGTGATAGATATAGCTGGCATAATATAATGGTACCTATGCTGGTTAAAATTAATATTATACTTTCAAAATGTTTTCCACTATGCACTAATAATAATATCAAAAAGGATTTTGCATATCAAGCATGTTAGACTATCATAAGGAGAAATCTCCTCCAATTGTTCGTTTGCATTGTGTGTGTGTGCGAGGAGGCCTTATGGTAGTTTCATTTTCTAAAAAGCATTGTGTTTTTCAATTTTAAATTCCTTTGTTTTTTTGTTTTAAAAATAAACCGTTTTGTTTGCTCATACCAGTCGCATGACTGACCCGGAGTTTATTGTTCCTTTCCTAAACTCTGGGTGCCCACAATTTTCCACACGGGCAGTCTAGAGTTGGGTTTTTCAGATAATCAAATAGTAGGTAGATTCGGTAGCTTTCAGTCTTTGGGAATCTTCTTCAACCTTTGGATGAATGACCTTACTTAAGTCATCGATGATGGTGGTTCGAGCTTATTGGATTGGAGTCCTCGTAGCTTTTGGGATGAGCTTTTGGTTTGGAGTTGTAGATTTTGGATTCACTCTTCATCGAAGATCATATTTAAGTTATCTCTTCCATTGTTATCATATTCCACTGTTGTATAATTGTCTCTGATATTGTTGTATTATATTGTATTCATTGTTGTATCAATGATATTATTCATTTTCTCCCGCTGTGTTGTTATACTTAATGTGTTATAAGCTCCGGCGAGCCAGATTCGGCGTTTGAATCTGTGGCATTCGAGTACAAGTGAAGTGCGTGTGCTGATTTTCGAAGGCCGAGTCAGGATCGTTTCACTATATATATATATATCAAGTGGTTTAATCCCATTCATAAAATTAACATGGGAATAAACAAGAGATATATCTTACACCACATCATTCACCTTTTCCACTAAACAAGGGAGATAACTAGCGATTACAACCCAAAACTCTAACAGAAAATTTTGCTGGAAGCTACCATTTATTATTAAATATATAAATGGTGTTGAGGTCCTAACATTCCTTACCAAATTAAGATGGTTATTTCTTAAATTTTTCATTCCATTATTACTCATTTTCCTTAATTTTCCATTTTAGTTTCCAACAAATATGGTCCATCCGTTGCTCTAAGTAATATATCAATAGGAGCTGGTCATTACCGTCAAAATTGGACCATCCCCAATTAATCCTTATTTAATCCCTTTAACCTTTTTCAGGTTCCAAAATCTATTCATTACCTAGATCCAATTCTTCTATAAATGTCATATTGAGTTTCCATAATTAGTCCCTATTTAATTCCTCTTTTCTCTCATTAATTACAAATTTATTACCCATTAAATTTATAATTAATATCCATAAATCCTAATCCATTAATTACTAATTAATATGCATATAGTCATAATTTTTGCTATTATATATATTCTTATTTCTAGCCGTTAAGCATGGTGATACGTGTATACTAATTTCTAAACTAGGACGCTTATCTCCACATTTTTAATTTATTAGAGCGATCCTTAAAAAGGACTACTATTATAATCTCCCATAAATTAAACACAAATGAAATTTTTGTTGTGTTTGAATTTACAAAGAATTATTTCTTTTCTTTTATTGAAAGAGACAGTGTAAATAAATGGAAAGGATATCCATATCCTACGCACCTCTTTCCCATTTTGGTGCATCCTTTGTTAGTTCAAACAACACACTTTTATACTTATTTATGGTAATTTATGTAAATTATGCGAAAACTACTCCAAATAAATTAAAACATGGAAATTTACATTATAAGCTATCCAGGGCAACATAATTTACAACCCAATTATAGATCTGGAATATCTTTACAACTTTACCAACTTATATAAATATACGTTTAGGGCTAATTTCAAATTACCAAATCAGGTTGTACATTCTATTCCTATTTTATATACATCCTAAAGCTGTAATCCATCCTATGTAGGTGGTAATCTCTATCTACTCCATCAAAAATTTGGTTTCCATTATTCCTTATAAAACCACAATTTTAGCAACATACAAAATAAACTATTTTTATAAACATATTTCATTAAATTCAAAATCAGAATTTGTTACTCCATTTCTTGTCAAACTTAAAATTTCATAAACGTTAAATACTAAATTCAAAATCTCCATTTTTGAAAATATAAACTTAAAAACCTTCATCAAAAATTCAAAATTGCTTAGTTCCAAGAAGAATAATTTCTCTTTTTAAAACTTTCTTCATCAAAGACTTATTCCTTTAAAAGTTAGATTATTAATTCATAGTACCAAAAAATTGCTTGGTTTTCAGAAAGGAAATATGAAAAACTTCCATTTTCAATGACTTACTATAATAAAGACTTACTTCTTTTGAAAATAGGATCTTTAACACAAAACATTCAAAACTCAATTATCATTCCAGAATAATAGACTAGACATTTATTATTTTAAATATTTTTCTGGTTATAAGACAGTTGTATTATTTTAAAATATACATCAATATATATTGCTTTATTACTCAAAATATACTATTTTTTAACCAAATATTTTGTATAACTTTGTTCAACACTCTTAAACTCTTTTACAATCCTTTTCTTGTCAATTCCAAAAATATCCTTATTCAAAAAGTTTTGAATAGGAAAAATGTATATATATAATTCTTGTTTTACATAGATGTTTTTACTTAGATACAAAATATCCTACTCATTTATTAATTTCCATCCAAATCCGTTCAATTGTCAAAGATACCTTTTTAAAACTTTAACAATGGAAAAATGAAGTAGACAAAGATAACACATATCTTATTCCTATTATTCATCTCTTATATTATTTATGATTGGATTTTTCTACCTAAATTTCAGCTAATATTCTCCGTATTCCCTTATACGGGAATGTTCCTCCTACCTATCTTATCGAAAATACTTATCCTTTTTATTTTCGATTTCCTTATTCTGATCAGGTGTTATTTCCATTTATGTAACCTTTTAAAAGAATTTTAAGAAAAAGAACATCCAAATTTATAATGTAGAAGAAATCATATAAAAATAGAAGAATCCAAAAACAAAGAATCCAATAGTTGAAAACTTTTATTTCAAAAATTTTTGAATTGAGAAGTTAAAAAAATAAAAACCTTCTCTTTTTTTCAACATTTCAAGTCACTAAATTTACAATTAAAAATCAACCACCATTTTAAATGTTTCACCACTTTTTAAATTACATCTTCTTTCCAAATACTTACAAAACAAATAGTATTATATTTCCAAAGCCGTCTAAAATCACTTTCTAAAAAAATTTAATTTATAATACATTACATCTTCATTTAGTAACTTTTGAAAAATTATTTTGAAACATTCAAGGAGTTTTTAAAATCCTTTTTATTAAACTTTTTCTCATAGGGTAGGATTAAATATTGGCTTTAATTGTTCTTTCCTTTGAGCTTTCCTACTCAATGCTCTTAAATATCCTGTTATCTTCTTGTGGCGATTAATATACACCTTTTCATAGAAGCTTATTACATTCCTCTTTTACATCTTACTTCCAAATGTTTACAAATATTTTTCCTTACAATATTTCATTAATACCTAATATTTTATTCATTACCTCCATAAATGTCACTTTTTCCGCATTAAATGGTTATTATCATAACAGATGTTTCCTAAATACATTTACTTGCTTAATTTAAAATTTACCTATTTAACTTCTTCCGTATCTTCGCATAATTACCTTAATGGTCTCATTAATCTATTTAATTTCATTTAACTCAATTATTGCACATTTATTGTCTATTAATTTTGGAGTTACAAATTGTCCATCTACGTTTTCTACCTTATTATTTAGTATTCTTATAGGGTCCACAATTATAAGGAAGTCAAGGTCTAACAAGGGAGTCGAGTACTATTTAGCTTCTGGAATGCTTCCATATGTTGTGGTCATGCTTTCTTTGTACACTCCTTACGATACGATCTCCGCATCGTGGGTAATCGTAGTAGGAGTATAAATTTAACTTTATTTATTTTCCAACTCATAGTCACTTCACACATCCTTTTAGAATATGGTCGCCACTACTTCTATAGTCAAAAGTTACAGAGTTAGGTTTATATTCAAAATAAGTGTATATATATTAGGGTTTTTGAAAAATATTTTCAAAAATAACAATTACACCACCCATAAGTATACTTTTCCCCGTTGGTTGGGTAACCTTGCTCCGATAACAAATATAACAACTCATCTTGAAACAGGCCTAAATTCCGATGCAAAAAAGGCCCATCGAAACTTAGAACCATTTCAAAGCTAGCCGTTGGTTGGTAAAAGAAAAACAATGCAGAGTTATCTAACTATTCTTTTAGAACTTACGGCGAAAGGAATAAAATATTGTAATAATAATAGTACCTATTTACTTCAACTCATTTCAAATGTCACAATACATAACAACAACCGTTACAACATTTTGTTCAAAAATACATTTTATGGGTATAATAGAAAATAACTTGAAAAGATATATAACAACTGCCACAAACTTTACTCTTATCGTCTTCAAGCATCATCAACTCCTTTTCTAACTTGTTATGTAATAAGGTAGGAGTCAAAACACCAAGTGTTTGGTGAATAAAAACCTCAAGCCTTACTATTTCAATACTTGGGAAGTATATTTCACAAAAAGAATATGTCTTACGTACTTAAAACTATTTAATACTTCATATAAGGAAAGGATGTAGGCCCTCAATCAATCACTTAATATCTTCCATTCCCAAAGCAGGTTTCCCAATCCCATAACCCATAACCAATGTCATAAATGTCTAACAATGCAAGAAACAGAACCTACGCCGCTTAATACCTTTTAATGAAAATGGGCAGACTCCATTTTTGGCCTCAATTGAGTTAGGCCCCCATCAATTTATACATATTCCTAAGGTGGACTTCACATAAACATCTATCTAGCTGGCATTGAATGAAAATCTCTTCGGACACTTAACACTTTCTATTGAAGCGGACCTTTTCGAGATATCCTTAACCATGCCTAAACCCTATCCCAACCATTTAATACTCCACTTAGGGAAAAGCGGCTAGCCCTCAAACAACTACTTAATACCTCAAAACTTCAAAGCAGATCTTTGTATTTTGACCCTACCCATGGGGATATCTCATATTAGTCCGACCATTCGTAGGAACAGGTAGTCGGATTAGCTGAGCAGATTTATCCTATGGAATTAGGACTAACCTCGTGTCTTCTATAGTTATTTATCATAGGCGATGTACTTATGACTTAGTCATATTTACAACACTCTTAATTATAATACACACCTCACCATATCCACTAATTAGGCTGTATAATAATTCTTTTTTATTTTGCCTTAACAGATCAATTACTTTCCTAAAGGGAATTTAATGACGCTTATCACCTAACTTACTATGCAATTAGTACATTATAATTGTATGTTATTTATAGTAATTCATATATAAATAAATATGCACTTATTACTTTTTATCCGTGCGGAGGTTTTGCCCTAACTTGAGTTCATTGTCAATTGCTTTTTTAACAACAATACTACAAGTCCTTTTGCCAAATTATCAATGCTACCAAATTTCTAATATCCATAACAAAGGATTTCAATATCCTTTACAAAGGGATTAATATTTACATCCAAAAATTGTAATAAACAGACTTGTTCATAATAAAATATTTCATCTCAATCTATCACATCAAATCTTAGAATAATCTCAAAAAAAGAAATTTCAATTCCAGTTTTCAATCTCTATTCAATTGCTCTTAAAAAAGAATTTAAATAATGAGATTTCACTTTTATTTTCATACGGAATGATTGGTATAAACTACGAATAAATTCATACTTTACACCCTATTCTTTAATAGACATAATCAAATTAAAGTCAAAGGGGGATGAAATAGAAATTGAAATCACCAAAAATTGTATATTCCAAAAATTTAATGTAAACAATTGAGAATTCCAATAAGAATTGACATTTCAAAATATTGGAATTTAGGGGGATTTTATTTTGTATATTTTTGATCATGGTTTTGCTGGAGAGATGTTTTCATCTATTTGTGTGGAGAAAGTAGATAAAAATTGTGAAGATAAAAGTGAAGCATTTCATTGTAAAGATAACTGTGTGGAAGTTGTGGCAGCACAAGGTACAAATGATGTTAATTATAGTTACAGTGAAGTTTATGGAAATCAAAGGGATGTAATTTCTGAAAATCGGAGGGAAATAGTTTGATGTGGAGGTCAGCAAGTTTCTGAGTTGATTAGTAAATCATTTGAGTGCTTAGATGTTGTAAATGTGCTTCAATATGGTGATTTTAGTGATTTTATGGCGGTTGACATGCACAAAATTAAAGATACAGTGGAAGACTTGCACATGAATAATTATGAAGTAGTTGATCTACATAAGTAATATTAGTAATTCTTTATCATATAGTGATTGAAGCAGTGGGATTATAGATTTGGAGCTTAAGGATGGACTGACTGATCGGTTGTTTGGAGTTAATAGCAAGGTTGGATGGAGTATGCCAAGTCATGGTGTAGTGGTGGATGAGGCGGTTGATAAATCAGAGATGGGTGAAGATGTTATTTATCTTATGATGGTTATGTGATAGTAGATGAGAAGCAATGTTTACATTCTTAGTGTAAACATGAAACAAGTTTATCACAGTATGAAAAAAAAATGGAATTTCTGACCGGGATTGAAAATGGTGATGCTTCCAATGATTTTGTGATTGAGAATGCTGAGGTTTTATCTGATTGTAATGATATTTTAGTGCTTATGCGGAGTAAGGGTGGTGAAGAGAGAATAAATATTTCTAACTCAAATATTAATGTTATCTCTATTTGTACCGAGTTGAAGGGGATCAAAAAGTCATTGGATTTGTCTAAATATACATGAAGCATTGAGTCAACCAAATATGGTGAATGCATAGATGAAAAAAATACTTCTCTTTTTTCTTCTTCTTCAAGAGGAGGTAGACGTGTGAAAGCTGTTGCTGCAAGTTGGTCTGTTCGCTATAGTGCAATGGTTTATAGTAGTCATGCTTAGTATTTTGGTGAGGCATCTGATTCGAGTGCCATAAGTGGCGCTACGAATTCAAGCTCAAGTATGATTTCTGATTTGGGAAGCACTTATTCTACTTATGCACTAGGTAGTTTGTCTTCCACTAAGTAATGTCAATTAGCTAGGGATACCGCTATGTATTTTCTAATGTTGAATTAGATTCTGCTTATATTAGAAGTAGGGAAATAGAGAGAGCTAGATCTATTGGTTTATGAGGATTATTAGCTGGAATATTAGACGTCCGCATGATTTAAATAAATGTGATAAAATCAGAGAATTTTTTAAAGATTATTTTATTGACATTGAACTTTGACGAGAAAATAAAATTGAGTGTCCTGACATTCGGTTTTATAGAAGTTAGGTGGTTATCACTTTAGGAATTGAGCTTGTTTACCTTCTGTTGGAGCTTCTGGGTGTTTACTTATTGGATGGCGGGATAATCATTTTACACTTCTTCAGTGTATTTTTAACCAACACTCTTTACACATTAATATTATTAACCTTAGTGATAGCTTTATATTAAATATATCTAATATTTATGGGCCAAACTCAAAAACCGGCCATCGAGTTCTATGGAATGAAAGTCTAGAATTTAGATCATTAGCTCCTGGTGTTATCCGGGTTTTTAACCATCAGGATCCAAAAGGAGACGGAACAATCTTGTGTCATCCGAATAGTTTAGAACTTAATCAGAAGGGCTAAGGCAAAAACTGGGATCGACTAAACCAAGGGGCCAGCATTCTTTCAGCCCAATCAGTAGCTGAGCACAAGCAGCTAGTGAATTGCCATCAAAACAAAACAACTATGATAAAATACTATCAAAAGCATCTTCAATTCCAGACTCTAGAAAATTCTAAGTGCTCGGATCTTCACCGACCCAAGCCTCCCCTTAAACCTTCAAACTGGCCAACCAAAGAATACTACGAAAGAGGCCACGACATTGACTCGCAAACATGCCAAGTCTATAGGTCGTTAGCAACCCATAGGACTATGGGTTGCCAGCGACCCATAGGCCATGCGTTGGGTCGCCAACAACCCATGGTTCTACCCTGTATTAAGAGCCAAGTCCTCCATGGGTCATCTCCTTCCTGTCTACAAGCTGGTAATGACTGGATTGGCTCAGAAACCCTCCAATCTCTATAAATACCATGCCACCTGCAATATAAAGATGATCTTCTCCTGACTAGTGGCTAAAGCTCTGCTGAGATTATTCTTCACTTCCAACCTCCCTCACAACGATCTCATAACGAATACACCATGATACTCTGGTGGGTTCTAACTATAGAGATCCAATCTAGCTAGGAGATAGCCAAAGCCTTATAATCAAATAACTTTTGTAACAGCAAACAGTCTATAATAAAACTATAAAGTGGATGTAGGCTTCATTAACAGCTGAACCACTATAAAAATCGTCTGTCTATTTTTTTTACTGCTTCTTTTCTATATCTGTAATATGTGATATTGCTCTGTAAAGATAGGGCTGGTGCTTTCAAAACCAAACCAGGGTGTTGATCCATTTTCTAGGCCAACATTTTGGTGCTTTCACTAAGAACTCCAACTTAGGGTTCATATCTAGCTATCTATGTGGGATCTCATAGATCCAGAAGTTAGATCCTTATTCTCTACTTAGTAGGTTTGCTATTGATAATAGAAGAACCAGCCAAGAAGGATCGGAGAAAAAGCAAGCAAACACACGCTAAGGTGATGGAGAACATCAACATGAGATAGTAGGCGCGATCCTAAAGGCAAAATTCAGAAATCACTGAAGTACATGGGTCATTAGTTATCCACGCGACCCATAGCTTGGTGACGCACAGCTTGGCGATCCATAGCCTAGCAATCCATAGCCTGGCAATCCATAGCCTGGCAATCCATAGCATGGTGATCCATAGCCTAGCGATCCACTACATCACGACCCATAGCCTGGCGACCTATAGCCTGGCGATCCATATCCTTATGACCCGTAGCCTGGCGACCTATAGCCTATCCGTTCATAGCCTAGCGATCCATAGCAATACATATAGTTAGCTTGGTTTGTGATGATTTTTAACATATACAGTGAAAATTGGAGGCATTGCCCTTGCACTCCCATCGGGGGACACGTTCGAAGGGGATATAATCAAAAGGAAGTAATCGGTGGATCTCCAAGAAGAATGAGGACGAAATATTCTGACCACTCTTGACTGATCAGCTTCCAATCCTATCATGGAGCTCACATCGTCGAATCACGAATGATCGTCGTCGAATCATCAAAAATCTTCAAAATGGTCGTTGAAAAACTCTCTTTAGTGTTGACTTGAAGTCGAACTCGGGTAATCTCCCATTTGACTCGTAGCAAACCCAGGGAACATTGGCCCAAAGCCAGACTCGAGTAAACCATGTTTTTTCCAAAGAAAACGCTAAAGTGATTCCAAGCGCCAACCATCCGACCCTGGAATTTAGTGGCTCCAAGCAAACCGGTATTGACTCCAAAGCAACTAGCAGATTTTCTCGGGTCCGACTCCAAGTAACTTACCACTGATCCATCAATACTAGTCTAACTTGCTTTGCTCATATCTCAAGCATGCATACACCATTCACAAGAATAACAAGTATTTGTAACTTAGAAACGAATCAGATTGCCAATGACTGAAGCATCTCCTCTGGTCGAAGCTCATTCATTGAAGCCATTCAATGTGCAATATATCCGAGTAGATTCAATGTACCAATCATATTAGTTTACTCAGGGAAAAGAAACCCTGGACTACATCTCATTAATTCCTATATTTCTTGAAGGTGTATCAATCATGTGATTTATGGGATTATCACCCAAATTAATTGCCTCATTCAATCAACCAGACTAGAATTTTGTCAAGCAGTTTAGAATGCTTGCGACTTACACCAATGATGTGATGTCATTATCTAATTTATTCCTAGATGCTAGACAAATTTTAGCAGCTAGTTAGCTTGGGAGCCTCCTACGACCTTGGACCGTCTCTGTTACAAAGTCAATCGAAAGCGAAGCGAGGAGGTAGGGCAAACTAGGAGAAAGAACAATACGGGCCCATTGGCTAATGACTCAGAATCCAGGATACGACCTACGATCTCAAAGTTAGACTCATATTATCCTTTGAACAATTCAATTGATAGCCTTTACGTTGATACTCACAGCTCTGAGCAACACTGAAAACCAGCATCGAGAGAGTCAACAGGAGTCCAGAGAAAATCTAAGG
Source organism: Allium cepa (assembly GCA_030765085.1). Classification (NCBI taxonomy): domain Eukaryota; kingdom Viridiplantae; phylum Streptophyta; class Magnoliopsida; order Asparagales; family Amaryllidaceae; genus Allium; species Allium cepa. Next base: position 829,653,325 of record CM060928.1, on the reverse strand, counting down.
AATGATTGGTATTCCAAGATGCATATGGTCCTAACACTGGCAATTACAAACATCTCGGATATGTGATCGAAAAGCTAATTCGAAAATGAAAGCTTCAATAGTATGTGCAATCCCTATAGGATAATGAGTAGGGAACATCTGATGCCTAACAATAAAGAACTTTGATTATCAAATTGGACTATTGAGGGTTGCCACTTGCTATAAGTAACTAGAGGGAAAGTGGAATAGCAAGCATAAGATGCTTCTTCACTTATCAATGATATTTATTCCGATCTTCTTTGAATTATTTTATTTTAATTTCAATTATGTTGTGAACTATGACAAAGTTGAACTAAACTACTTTCAAACAATGTAGGTGACCAAGTACTTAGAGTTGGCTGCCAGCCAATCTCCATAGGCCGTGATCAAACCTATGGTGTTTCATCAAGACAAATGCGATTTGATCGTTCATTGGCAACCCTGTAACCTTGATTTGGAACGCTAGAACATGAAGCAAATTGTGCAAGACTCGTTCATCCGACCCCAGCATGGATGCGGCCCAATCCTTCGTCACCTCCATTTTTCCTTGACTTAATAGGAAAAGCCACAACTATCAAGTGGACGTGAGTCGACGGTCTGATGGACGTGAGTCGACGGTCTGATTGCCAAGTTTCCAAATCAAACGGATGGAAACACGACTTCTCTCAAGAAAAATCTCTAAGTCCCCGAAGTGCGGAATATAGCACTCTAAGTCCCCGGAGTCCGGATTAGAGTATAAACGATTCACAAAAATCTCCCAGTCCTCGACTACGAACTGGAGTACAAAAAATTTGGCGAAAGTACGACCGCCTATGATCTCTAAATCCTTGGAGCGCAGACCAAAGGATAAACACAAATTGAGTGTGAGTCAACCTCTCATAGAATGACTCTAAGTTCCCAGAATGCGGACTAGAATGCAAACACCATGAACCGGAGAGTGGGTTTCGGCTGTTCCCTATTCCAGTAATTCCAACGCAAAATCAGCAAAATAAGTACAAATTTGTTCTAAAGACTAGATGTAATGCAATTAGAAGAAGAAACTCGGCAGTGTGCCAAAGAGAATACCAAATGGATAAGGAGTGACCAGATCTCGGGGACCTTCCGCCGAAGCAAGGCTACTATAGAAAAGCGCCCCAACTAACCGACAACATCAAATAACACTCTAGCTAGCTAGCAACTAAGGAATAAGACAGCAACCTAAAGCGATGCCTTCTCATCCATCCTTTTCCAAATGAGCCATACCGAAACACTAGGGGCATTGTAGATAGCACGGCGAAAGAAATGCTTTTATGCCCTCTATGAGTCATGTCAACCCACATCTGAAAACCGGCATTGCTGGTGGCATCGAGAAGTCTTGTCCAAAGGATCGTCGAACAAACAGATCAACACCTTAGCCTGTGAACCAATAAAATCGTGTGCCCTCGAGCTGAATTCAAAAAATTCCTCTTAAAGTCGATTAACCATTACTTTAAGATCATCGGGGCCATTAGATACATAACCAGAAACTCCTCTTAGGATCGATAAATTATCATTCCATGGCAGTCTGGTCATCGGACATCCGACCATAAAAACCCTTCGCGAATGCAAAGGTCTTTCATGAAATATTGCGTCATGAATGTGTATCGGTAGATCAGTGGTCATCTGATCCAAAAAAAACCTTCGTAAATGCGAAGGTCTTTCAAGAACTAGAGCATCGTGAAGGTGCACCTATAGATCAACGGTCATCTGATCCAAAAAACCCTTCGCGAATATGAAGGTCTTTCACAAACTAGAGCATCGTGAAGACGTACCGTTAGACCAACGGTCATCTAATCCAAAAAACCCTTCATGATTGTGAAGCTCTTTCACGAACTAGAGCATCATGAAGGTGCATCGTAGATCAGCAGTCATATGATACAAAAAACCCTTCACGAATGTGAAGGTCTTTCACAAACTAGAGCATCGTGAAGGCATATTAGTATATCAACAGTCATCTGATTCAAAAATCCCTTCGCGAATGCGAAGGTCTTTCACGAACTAGAGCATCGTGAAGGTGCATCGGTAGACCAGCGTTCTTCTGATCCAAAAAACCCTTCACGGACGTGAAGGTCTTTTGTGAACTAGGGCGTCGTAAAGGTAAAACAGTAGATCAGCAGTCATCTGATCCAACCAAAAAATAACAACCTTCACGAACGTGAATGTCGTTCGCGAACTAAAGCATCGTGAGGGTGAGGTGGTAGACCGACGAAATTCATGTATGATAGATGTACATGAAGGTGAACCAGAAGATCAATAGTCATCTAATCCAAAGCCATTTGGAGTTAATGAAATTATGCTCCGTGGCTATAAATCGACAATCATACTAGTCACTTTGCAAAATTAATGGAATCACTTCTAACGACGAATGAGACAAACAGTGCTAAATTCCAGAGCTTCAAAGTCGCTCAAAGAAACTAAGCCAAAATTGAACTGACCTTGTGATCAGTCGGAGGCCAACTGTAATCAAGCCAAGATTCAGCACTTGGGAGAACCACATCTACTGGACTAGGGGAAACCAAATGAATTGTGGGCAGATCATGGATACAGTTCAAGCGCGCCAACAACCCTATGGAATAGGGGCACTGCACACACTTGAATAGCCATAAGAAAGGCCAAGACTAATCATACCACAGTTTTGTTATTCCCGATCAAAATTCTACCATTTTGACAACCACGAACTTAAACCTAGCTAGTGCAACAACCGAAATACTAGCATAATACTCACCCACTTCTTTCCAACTACTATGTAATCGCTCTTGGTTACTAATTCTTCTTCCTCTTAGACCGTATGCCAGTCAATGACCCTTTCTCTAAAGGCAGTTTGGACCAAGAGCTAAGAGTCATGCCCTGATCTTCCATAAGCCTTTTCTTCAATCCATCTTCATTCGGTCAGCTATAGATCTCTCCATCATGACAACCCGATCTATTTGGATATGTACATCTTCCAGAAACACGGAGGGATCATTCGAGCGATGGTCATCAGAACCAAAAATTGTTTAGCTTCTTGAAATAATAGAACTGTGTTCATGTAAGCAACCTATTGAGTCGAAGGGTCAAATCGACTCAAACCGCTGGAACAGTCGAACCCAATCCCTACCTTCTAAAAGCCGGTGTTGCATCGGCAACAACGGGAAGGGGAAGGACCAAAACTCCTCATGTTTCCCGAAGATAGGCAACATCGAGGGATAACAAAAGTCGTGCATCTCATAAGCCGCGCACCAAAACAATAACTCCTCGTGTTGCCCGAAGATAGGCAACACCGAGGGATAGCAAAAGCCGCACATCTCATAACCCACGCATCAAAAACTAACTCCTTGCATTGCCCAGAGTAGGAAACGTCGATGAGCTCCAAACTCAAACTCCTTACATTGCTTGGAGATAGGCAATGCCGAGGAGCTCCAAATCCAAATTCCTCGCATTGCCCAAAGATAGGAAACTCTAAGGAGCTCCAAATTCAAACTCCCAGCATTGCCTGAAGATAGGCAATGCCAAAAACCTCAAAAGCTGCACATCTCATAAGCCACGCATGCAAATTTAAACTTCTCGCGTTGCCCGGAGATAGAAAATGCCGAGATGCACCGAAAAAAAATTCCTTGCATTTCCCGAGGATAGGCAACGTCGGGAACCATCCGAAACGAACTCCTTGCTTTGCTCAGAGATAGGCAATGCCGATAAACATTAAAAACCAGCTTCTCATGTCACCCGGATATAGGCAATGATAAGAAGCATGAGAAGCCCAATACTTACAGTTAGCAATAATTGGTGCTAGAAGGAAAGCACTCAATGATTGACATTACCCACCCATGCCGAAAACTGAGAATATGTGCTAAGGTCGCAAAACTTTCAGAGAAAGGAAAATCACATCATGAATTAACAAAATTTTCAATGGAGGTTATCTATACCCTAAGCTACCGGATACTTGAAAATTGTTTAAATAAACAACCCTATGAACCGGGGACACATATTTGTACCGAGACAGAATCCCACAAATATGATAAGTTCACAGGTTCAATCACTCCAAACAATAATAAATTTACAAGTTTTATCCCAAAGTTGTATGAGTTTCCAAACAAAAATTCTCCAAAGTGCCGTTAACCTCTAAGTTTCGTTACAGAACCAGAAATTAATGAAACTAGCATGAGTACACAGAGCATACATGAATAGGTAGATGAAAATACAGTCAAAATATCGTTGTATTGTTCATGCTTTTCTATACATAGGATCAAAATGTGGAGGGTCGTACCCAGACAACAACGGCCAACAAATAAATAAATAAAGACTCTACAATCAGAACACAAAGTGCAGACTCCCACTGCCCGAGAGAACCAACATTGTTTCGGTAGAGCTACAAAGCTCACAAACCAAGAAGTCGGCAAAGAATTCTCATCTTTGAACAAAGTTAATGTACAAAATGTCAAAATTCAAAGCACCCAAGCCACGAGTTCTCAGAGATAGAAGCTACGATGTACCTTTGACTAGGGGCATCCAAGGAGCCACCCAGAACATCAAGTCTCACATCAATTGTTCGAAATAATCAACCACATGGACTGAGGGGCACATAATGTATCAACATTTGGCCAGGATAAAAGATCGCTCCAACTTGGAATAAAAGGGGAATTTTCCATCATATAGAGGTATACGATGACAGAAAGCATTTCCAAAATCAAATCATCAACAAACGAGCTTCCAAAGATAAAAGCAGATGCTCAAATGAGGTCTCAAAACCTAACTTGAAAAAAAACTAGCAGTTCTTCGATGACAAACAATGGGAAGGAGAGAAACCTCAAAATTGAGCAGTTGAACCACTGATTCCCGAAGATTGGAACAAACGAATAAGGTTTATATTCACAATAATGCATATGTCCAAAAACGAGCAAGGCTAGGTATCGGGGACTCAAGACAAACACTATCGAACTCTACCGGTCCATGATCAGTACAGGGATAAATATGGTCGTACCGGAGGCAATGTGATACTTGGTCCACAATTTCAAACTTTCTATAAGAACCTGGAGTTTGACACCTAGAAATGAAGGATTCTGCTTAGAAATGAAAGGTTCCGTAGATAATTTTTAGATTATAACAAAAACCAATAGGCGGTAGAATAGCCATGGAGTTGGTTAAGCAACGGTCTTGCGTCTCCAAGGATAATACTTGACGGTTATAAACAAAGCTAGGCAGCGGAAATGCTTGGGACTCTCACCATTCCAAAATATGGCATCTCCCAGATTTAAGAAATGTTGAGAAAACAGCCACATTTGGTTAAAAGGAATCTCCTCAACTCTATAGGATCGGATGGACGATTCAACCATTATCAACGATACTTTAACACTACCTGAAGACAGGCAGTGCTAAGAATATGCTTCTACAATCCAACCACCGAAGGTCGAAACTAGTACCCAACTAGATTAAGAGCACCGCCAAATCGATGTAGAAAATAAATCCCAGCCTCTTGAGTGTCGGTGTTGCCTTGCCAACACCAAGGCCTTCTTTTATCTTTCAAGTACTAGTGGTGCACTAGCAACGCCGGGAAAACTTTCTATTTCATAATTACCAGTGTTGCCCTGGAAATGCTAGGAAACTTTCTATTTCATAATTACTGGTGCTGCCTCGGCAACTCCGGAAACATTCTAGTCACTAAGTACTAGTATTACCTCGGCAATGCCAGGAAAACTTTAATCTATAGGGCTGATGAGAAACACTCATCGCAGCGAACCATCGATGCACTATCCTCTAGAAAACTATTGTTCCTCGATGACAAACGACAACTGAAAGACATATCCTTTCATAGTTCAGTCGAATGATTTGACCTTTCATCGTAGAAATCAGCCACTGCATAGGAATAAAGCAGCATTGAAAGGAAATCCCAAGATTGACTTGCTCGTATACTAATTTCTAGGGATGAAAGCACAACCAGATTTCCTAAATTCAACTTAGAAAGAATTTAGACAAGGCCAAAAGATGGGCGGCGTCGAGGAAATGTTGCTCGAAACCAAGCGGTTAGGTTATCAATTCTCAAAGACGAGAGTTGACGTATGAAAAAAACTTCCGTGACAACGTCAGCAACCAAGAACAGCATGCATGGCTAAGGACAAGCAGGGGAAATCATGGAAGGGGAAATAAAATTCCCCAACTTCCTCAATTTTGGAATTAGATTGAGAGCTAGACTGGGGGAAAATTGAGCAGTACGCCCCACCGGTTTCATCCTCTTACGGTCGCCCAAATACAGGCATTCAAAATAGCTAGTCCCTCAAGAAGGGATGAAGCATAGAAACTTGATCAAAAGAAATCTTCAAAACTCCAAACACGAATAACCATGAGGTTAGTTAGATAACGGTTCCGTGCTACAAGATAGAGCATTATGGCACTAAAATCACCGACAAAGGAAATGAAAGGTTTAATGTTCAAAAATCAACCGTTGCTCATAGTCTGGTGATGATGAGAAGGATCGATGACCTACTTGTGGTCTGACTAGATCATTTGGTTCCAACTGGTAGGAATATGCCATTACCCGAAGTTTGGTGATGCTAGTAAGAAAGCCAAAAATAAAACTATCGATACATAGGCTCTCAGAAACAAAAGCAAGATTTTGATTGAATCTTCAGCCCTACCTTCTGGCATCTCATGTTATCCTAATATTCACAACATCAAGGAAAAATCCACAGTGTTGACTCATCTGTATATGAGTTTTCGAAGATAGAAACCAACACATGATTAGGATCTCAACGTCAGCTCGGAAGAATTTACTTTAGTAAAAGATGCCAGAAGCGCATCTTTCTAATACATACTATCATCGTTAAAAAAATCAGATCTTGGGATCAAGCACAAAGTCCTTAATTCCCGAAGATAGGAGCTATTATGTCAATTAAACTGGGGCAATCAAATGAATCACTTAGGAGACCTAGTTTCCCAAAACATGTTGGTTCGTTAGTCAATGAAATCCGCCCTACGGACTTAGGTATTTACACCAACACTTTGTTGAAACGAACTCAATCGAACATAAGAAGAAATTAGCTAAAGAAATGGCTAGACCAAGCCACTTTATAGTTCTAAACAAAGCTATGAAATGGAATATGTAAAAATGACTACAGGTAATACATGTACAGAATTACAACAAAAGAGTGTGCTGCAAATGAGCACAAGAAGCACAACAATGAGAAAGAGCAATGCTTGAAATCGAGTAATTGAGCCAATAGTCCCCAAAGATAGAGGCTAGTGTGCATTGAATTTTGAAAAATGAAAAGAAAAGGCAATCGCACTCGGACAACTCATGCGCTAGTTTCCGAAGGCCGAAATTGTACATCTGATCGAACTCCACCAGACTAAAGATTGGAGGAGAGGAAGGCCCTCCACCAGACTAAAGATTGGAAGAACAAAAGGACATTTTCAACGAAAAAACTAGCATTCAAAACTGTCGGGTATGTTTTACTATAATTATTGTCCTTGTATAACAAACGGCCGGAATCTAAGGGAAGTTGACGTATGTTGACCAGTCGGGTCCTGAGTGTTGACCGAGGCAGATGCATTGTGTTATCTACATGAGAAGAGTCCAATATCTCGATTATTTTGAACAAACAATCTGGTGTAGATAGCTTGCTTATATTTGAAAAACAATCCATACCGCCCTTCAAAATTGTCTCTTCCATACTTACCCGTTATCGATCAACAATCGGCAACGGAGCCGCTGTTTGAAGTAATGCGGCAAGCTTTTCTTTTTATGATCACTAAAATATAGAAATAACAAGAGCGGTACAATTGAATAACCAACTATATCTGATTTTGAATAAATCATTCTATTGGAATTCAAAAGCATCGATGGGATCTTAAACAAATTCTCAAAAAGAAAAAGCTAAAGACTAAGAGCAAGACTTCGCTCCAGAATGGTGTGTAATCTCTCGAGACAAAACATAGCTTCACCACCGATCGAATCAAAACTATATAGGACAACTCCAAATCTACATCATGCACCCACTTACCGACCTAAACCCATGCCTAAACTGCGGAGCAAAGATTGCATCATCGATACCAAGAATAGAAATTCAGATTGAAGTAAAATGAACGGCTGTCTGAAGTCAGTCAATTGAGGACAACATCTTGAGGTGGACTCTGACGATCCAGATTGAAAATTCAAAAAGTAACCTTGACATGATAAACTAGAATTCAAAAAATGAAGACTCAAAAGAAGTTACTTCTAGAGCATGCCTTGTTTTCAACGAAGGCATACTTTGGGGGGAAAATGTTATCCGGGTTTTTAACCCATCAGGATCCAACAGGAGACAGAAAAATCTCGTGTTACCCAAATGGTTTAGAACTTAACCAAAAAGGCTAAGGCAACGACTGGGATCGACTAAATCAAGGGGCCAGCGTTCTTTCAGGCTAATCAATAGCTGAGCATAAGCAGCTAGTGAGTTGTCATCAAAACAAAACAATTATGATAAAAGACTATCAAAGCATCTCCAATTCCAGACCCTAGTAAATCCTAAGTACTCAGATCATCGTCGACCCATGCCTCCCCTCAAACCTTCAAATCAGACCACCAAAGAATACTATGAACGAGGTTAAGACATTGGCTCGCAAACAAGCCAAGTCTGTGGGTCGTTAGTGGCCCATGGACTATGGGCCGCCAGCAACCCATAGGCCATGGGTCAGGTCGCCAGCAACCCATGGTTCTGCCCTGTATAGCGATCCATGTCCTCTATGGGTCGCCTCCTACCTATCTGCAAGCTGGTGATGATAGGCTTGGCCCAAAAACCCTCCAACCTCTATAAATAACTTTCCATTTGCAACATAATGAGCATCTTCTCCGGACAGGTGGCTGAAGCTCTGCTGAGATTATTCTTCACGTCCTACCTCCCTCATAACGATCTCAGAAGGAATACATCATGATTCTCCAGTGGATTCTAACTCTAGAGATCCAATCTAGCTAGGTGGTAGCCAAAGCCTTGTAAACAGCTTTCGTAACAGTAATCAGTCTATAATAAAGCTATAAAGTGGATGTAGGCTTCGTTAACAACCGAACCACTATAAAAATCTTCTATCTATTTTCATTTACTGCTTCTTTTCTATACCTGTAATCTCTGATATTGCTCTGTAAATACAGGGCTGGTGCTTTCAAAACCAAACCAGGATGTTTTAATTTTTTGGGTCAACACTTGGTTCTTGGATTATGGGGAGTGATTTCAATATTACGCGTTCTCTAGAAGAGCGTTCACCATGGGAAGGTGATTTCTCTTCCATGGAAGAATTTGACCAATTTATTATTAATTCTAACTTGATTGAAATTCCACTTCTAATAGAGAATTCATATGGAGTAATACTAGAGAGTTCCATTCAATAGCCCTTCTAGATAGATTTTTCACCGGCAACGAAATTGAGGATAAATTTCCTATTCATAGAGCTTCTGTTTACCTTATACTTATTCTGATCATAATGGATTTCAATGAATTTTTATAATATCAGAAATTAAAAATAAATGGATTTCAATGAATTTTTATAATATGAAAAATTAAAAATAAATGGATTTCAATGAATTTCTCAAATCTAATTAAAAATAAATGGATTTCAATGAATTTTTATAATATCAGAAATTTGGGTAGTTCTGCATAGAACTTTGTTTTGAAACTTACGGGTCTTAGGAACTTTCTTAAAATTTGAAGTAAGAATGTTTTTGGTAGTATTAAAATTAAGAAAGAAAACTTACTTTCTGAAATGCTTAAAATTAAAAAGATAGAAGGAACTGGACAACTAAATCTAGGTGAGCGTAACATTCTCGCTAATTTAAAAGAAGAGCTTAATTCAATTTTTGAAAAAGAAGAGGCTATGTGGAAATAGAGATCTAGAATTCAATGGATCGATGAAGACGATAATAATACAAAAAATTTCATAATATGGCTAACGGTAGAAAACATAGTAACACAATAAATTCTATTTTTGTGAATAATGTTGAATCGGTTAATCAAAGGTGATCTTAAAGGCATTTACTAATTATTATAGAGATATTTTTGGTACTATGAATAAACAAAGAATTAAAGTTAGATGGATATTTATCCTATGGATTCTAGAATTGACCTTTCAAAGTTAGATAGTCCTTTTTCTGGAGAGGAAGTTTTGAAGGTTATTAATGACATGCCTAGAGATAAAGCCCCAGGCCCTGATGGGTTTCCTTTTCTATTTTACAAATATTTTAGGATGTTTTAAAATTAGATTTAATTAGCATGGTTAATAATTTTGTTAATGAAAAATTACAATTAGGAAGATTTAATTTTGCAAATGTAATTTAATTACATAAAAAAATCAGTGCTAATAATTTAAAAGATTTTAGATGTACTTCTTTAATTAACTATTCTGTTAAAATTATTTCAAAAGTTTTAGCTAATAAACTTAACACAAGAATGAATGATCTAATTGATTGTTTGCAATCTGTTTTCATTAAGGGTAGAAATTTACACTGATGGAGTGATTGCTTTTCAAGAACAAATTAATCATTATTGTAAAAATAATATTACATGTGCTATGCTAAAATTATACATTGCAAAAACCTTTTATTCGATCGATTGGGATTTTCTAATTGATATGTTATTGGCTAGAGGTTTTAATCGCGAATGGATTGGTTGGCTTATGACTTTGCTTAAAATTGGTAATTCAAGTATAATGGTTAACAGTATTTTAGGAAATAAAATTCAATCTAAATGAGGTTTAAGGCAGAGTGATCCTTTATCGCCTCTTTTGTTTAACTTAGCCGTAGATGTTTTTGCTATGATAATTAAAAAAGCGGTCGGTTATGGATCATTAGGGAGCGTTGGTGGTGAAATCCCTTGTAGTGGTCTCTTTATTCTTCAATTTGCGGATGATACCTTACTATTTAATTCCCATTTGCCTAATAATGTCATTACCCTAAAACTTATTTTATACAGTTTTGAAACTTTTTTAAGGCTAAAAATTAATTTTGATAAAAGTTTTGTTTTAGTGTTAAATGACGTTGATAAGGTTGAAGGTTTAGTTGTTAATAGGCTTAATTGTAAACGTATGACTTTCCTTTTGATTATCTTGGTTTTTTGATTAAACCAACTAAACTTAAGCATTATGACTAGTTAATTATAATAGATAAGATTAAAAAAAGAATTTCCAATTGGAACGGGAGGTTTTTATCGAGAGTGAGTAGATTAGTACTTATCAACTTGGTTTTATCAGTTCTTCCGATCTATTAGATGTCAATGCATATTTTCCCAGATTGGGTGATTAATAAAATTAATAAAATAAGAAGACACTTCTTATGGAGTGGTGATAATCCCAACAGTATTCTTAAATGTTTAGTCAATCGGAAATAGTTTGTAAATCGAAAAAGGAAGGTGGTTTAGGAGTTATTAATTTATGTAACATGAATTTGTCTTTATTAGAGAAGTGGTTATAGAAATTTAAGGATATAAATGATAATTCTATTTGGAAAGAAATTATTTCTAAACATTATTATAATGGTAGTAATAATTTATACCAAATTACACCTATAGTTATTAATAGGTTGTCTACTTTTTGGAAATCGATTTTAAAATATCATGGTATTTTTAACCTTGTTACTAATACGATTGTTCATTCAAGAAATAATACTTCTTTTTGGCATGATCGTTAGATTTCTGTCATTCCTTTTAGGATAGAATTTAAATAGTTTTATGAAATTTGTAACTTTAAGAATGTTTTAATATTAGATGTTTTTCTTCATATAATGATTCCTCTTGGAATTTCAATTTTAATAGAATTTTAGAAGGTACAACTCTTAAGCAATTGTCTTTGATTTATGCTAGATTGAATTTCTATAATATTAACTGGGAATGGGATAAGAGTAAGAAATTTACTTCAAATTCTTTTTATAAATTTCTTAATTTCTCGGATGCAGCTAATAACTCTTTTAAACTTATTTGGAAAACAAATGCTTCTCCTAAATCTAAAATTCATATGTGGTTAATCTTCCATGGAAAACAAAATACTATTGATTTTTTAAAAGAAAAGATATGCAAATTTATAATAAATATTCTTTATATAAACTGTATTTTGAAGATATTAAACATGTGTATTATGACTGCATGGATACTTACTATATTCGGAATATTACTCTCAAAATCTTTAACTTTAGTCTTGCAACTAATGTTGTTGATTGTGACCATTATTCGAATATTTTAATATTTAAGTTTAAAAAGGAAAATAGAATTTTACTTGATACTTTATTCATTATAGCTTGTTGGTATATTTGGTTTGAGAGAAGCTGAATTTTTTTTTAATAATAATAATAGTCACTTTAATAAATTGATTTTTATAATACCATCATTTTTTTTAATTGGATCTCAAGTCCTAAATATAGGTTAGATAAAAATAATCGTTTCAAAAAATATCTTAATAATGTTAGCAATAGTCTTAAGCTATTTAAACATAAAAACAATATTTTTAACATTAATAATTATAGCATTAACATTTTTTTGAATTTGAATGATGATTTTACTAATTATCATAATGCCCTTTTGACTAAAGGAGCATAACAATAATTTTTAAATTATTTTAGTTTATAGCCTTTAAAATTCTTATTGTTTTAATTTTTTTACCTTTTTGACTTTGATATCTCCTTTTTGCATCTTTAGTGTTGGTTAAGATGTTGTATAATGAGCTTGGATTCTTCTTTAGTTTGTTTCTTATTTTTGTTGCTTTTCTGTCATATAATTTTAGCTTTAGTATTATTACTTTTACTTCATTAATACATATATATGTATATAAATTTCATTTATATACACATGTGTGTATTATTCTTATAATTTTCTTTTGTTCCACTACACATACAGTTTTAGACTAGAAATGGTTTCACGGTGAGCAATTCTTTCCAGTTCTTCTGCGTCTGTAGTGTGGCATTCTTCATTTTGGATCATTCACATTTGCAGTAAGGCGTTCTTTCCTGTTCTTCCACGTCTATAGAGTGGCATACTTCATTCTGGATCATCCGCATTTGCAGTGAGGCCTTTATTCTGGAAATTCCGAGTTTGCAGTGAAGCGTTTCTTTCTCATCTGGAGTTTTCTATTGATATCATATGCACTGAGTTTCTTTATGGATTTTTCCAGTACTTCTAACATCTTATTGTCGAGCGGTGGCCTTGTTGGTGCTCGATATTGTGGTGTAATGGGCGGTGGCCTTGCCGGAGCTCATTTTAGTTGTACCTGAGTCTTTTTCATTGTTTTTTGTATTATGATTAGTCACCTACCAGGCATGTTGGCAGCACCTTTATTTTCAGTGATATATATATATATATATATATATATATATATATATATATTAATGTGTGCTCTCCTCTACTCTAGCGGATCACACATTTCTCTCAAAAATATTCAAATCCATAATATACTAATCAATTACTAAAAATTGAAAAACTAAGATTTCCACTCACCATTGGTCGTTAGCTTTGCTTCTCTTTGGATTTGAAATGCCCGTTATAATCTTCTTTAGATCATTTATTTTTCATATATACAACAAGAGATTTGTGAAAAATCAAAAGTTGGAGGAGAAGAGGATTAAAATTAAATACTAAGCAAAGATAGGTATATAAGATTTCTTACCCAAAACCCTAACGAAGTTTTCCGAATCTAAGAAGAGAAGAACTGACAGAACTTCGATGATGTTCCTAAAATATTGTGAATAAAAAATGGAGAGGGTAGGCAACTACTTATAGATGTTGAAATGCACGAGAACCGTCGAATGAAACTAGCACAAAAACTGATAAATCAGAACGTTTAACCCTAAAAAACCCTAGTCGCCTCCCTGAGGAGTGGTCGACCACCCTCTATGTACCGGTCGATCACTAGGGGTCGACCGATCGGTTTAGAGGTCGACCGCATCACTTATTTAGGGTACGTTATTTTATTTTTCATTATAGTTATTTTATTCCTCAATTATATTTTTCACGTAAACCATTAATTTTAATGTTTACATAACCCCCAAGTCTAACCTAATTTTACTTTCAAATTTTAAATTTCAAATTTAATTATTCATTTGAGTTCGAATTAAATTATTTTAAACCCAAAAACATCAAATGCTCATAACATCTTCGTTCGAGTTCCGTTTTAAGCATATTTTGTATAGAAATTGATCAGAATTTCACTAAGAATACATGGCATGATATTCGCCGTCAAATTTCAAATTTTACAAAATTTCCATTTTTACTTGATCTTGTTTAATTTAATTTATTCAATTTATTTACATATGGTTGATTTTACCAGGTGTTGCAACACTGAGCTTGTCCATGCTAAAGGAAATTGACCAGTGTCTCCCTTTCATCAACCTGATCAAGAAAGAAAAATAATTTAGAACAATAAGTGTACCAAGGCGTTCGAGGAGCTGAAGTAGAAATTGGCCACTCCTCTAGTACTGTCCAAACCCATCGTATGAAGGATTTATATCAATAACTGGCAATGACTAGTAATACCTCAAATATTGATTTTGATGACAACAACCATACTAATAATACTTCTAATGCATCTTCGAGTTATGTAGTTCTTCCAGACGTATTATGGAGACATTTATAGAGATAGAGAAGAACTCAATTAAGGTAAATAAATTATATATGAAGATTAATCAGAGAAATTGGAAGAACAAAACTAATTGAAGAAGAAATAAAAATACTGGAGGGACAGAGGCATTTGAAGTGATGAGTACTTGGTTGAATCTTAGAATCTTTGTTAAAGATCTCATTGTGGTTATCCTTGAAGATCATCAACCATTGAACTCAACCGAATTGCAAAAATCTACAAATATGAGGTACATTTGAAATCTGAAAATCTGCAACACTTATTGTGTAACGGCCCGATATTTTCAACCATTCGCATCCATTATAAGTGTATAGGTAGACACTCATGCCGGAATTGAATTGCTCAAAATACTGCGTTGTAAATAAAAATTTGGCAAATCTCAGAATATACAGTAAATTAAAAAATCACAGATCACAGACACAGAGAAATAATTATGCAGCGGAAGTAAAAGAAATAGTAGTTCATGAAGCTACTATATAAAAATATCAGAGTTACATAAAATACAACAGAAGAAATAAAGTACAAAGGAAGTCTCACCACATAGAAGTCTACTAATACAAGAGTTGAAAGGAACAACAGACCGCAAAAGATAAAACTTGACAAGTAGATAATCTCCAGCGATTTCAATCTCCAGAAAGTGGAAATCCAAATCTGTGAATACTCAGGCTGACCCGAGCGTAAATAAAAATACAAACACTCGAGTCAGGACATACATACTTATACAATGTGAACCAATTCAAGTGAACTATAGTAAAAGTACATGTAACTTAGAAGATGCTTGGGACCGCCCATCCTCTAAGGATCCGTTAAACTATTTACTATATAGTATATTGCGCTATTACAATAGTGTCTATTTGTAAAATAAACTTACTTTTTAACAGCGTTAAGGGGTTACCCATATAGCCCTTAACAAAATATAATGCCAATAGTCTATACAGTACCGTAATACCTCCTGATCAGGAGGCTAACAGAGGATACTCCATAGGTACGACACAAATAGAAACTCGTACAAGGCGCGATAGGGTAGGTGACACGGCACAACTAGGCAATGCCAGGGTAGATATACCAATTACGCTTCCGGGTCGGTGGTAACGCGTAGCGCGCAGCTACCGCCCACCTCGAGTCACACCCCCAAATAAAATCAAAAGTGGCCACCGAATCAATCCAAAGTCAAAGTATAATATCGAAGGAATGTGTCTGATCAAAGGTGCTACCTTATTAACCCGTCGATCGCTCCTGTTTTAGCCACCTTATGCCAACTCACGGGAGTCGGGTCCACGCATTTACCATAAAGGAAACGCCACCACCATCCTACTTCATTCTGGAATCTCCACCGCATACACGGTTGTCAAAGTGGTTTTCGGTATCGACAGAGAGTATGCCAGATATCTGATCCCGGTCTCTTTGCCAACCAATCGTTATTATAACCCATGGTTATAACTTTTAAAACAATATTTTATACTTCAAAATAAAATATCCTTTTCAATCCAAATCTTTATCAAATTAAAGATTTAATCATTTCCAAAACCATTTCAATATATCGATATACCATATCATTCAAATTCAAATATTTATCAAAATAAATATCAAGTCATTTCTAACCATTTTTAATACATAAATATCATATCTTTCAAACTTCATTTTTGAATCATTTTAATTTCAAAATATCATCACTTTCAAAAACTTTATTTCAAACATTTAATATATATCGAAATATCATATCTTCTCAAAACTTCATTTCAAATCATTTCAATATATCATATCTTAAACATCTTTAAATTCAAAGATAACATTCATTTATTATCATCTCAAATCACCTTTTAAATAATTTATATTCCATCAATTTAATTCAATTAAAATCATTTTAAAAGTGTAATTATTATACTTTCAAATCAAGTATTCAAATTTCAAAGTTTCAAGTCATTCTGAGCTCATTTACTAAGTCAAAAATCATATTTATTAAAATTTCAGCCTTTCGTAGCATTTAGAAAATAGCTGTTATAAGTTATACTTGAAAACATTTTAATTCAGCAAAGACTGCTCTTAAAAACTGCTGCTAAAACTCAGTTTTAGTTAATTTTTAGTTTAAAACAGCAAAGACAGCATTTCCAAAAATGCTGCGGTAGCTCAGATTTCAAAACAAGTTTTATATTTGATTTCAGCAAAGACTGCAGACTACTATAGCATTTCCAGAGAATGCTACAATAGACCTGAGTCCAATATTAGCCTATAAATTCAATTACAGCAACTGCAGCATTTCAGAAATGCTGCAATAGCTCTTTTTACACAATTTTAGTTCAATTCAGAAAACTATAGCATTTCTAAATGCTATTAAAAGTTAATTCCAGGTTTTAGTGTATTTCCAGCCAATAATAAACTTCAATTTAAAACCAATAAACATTTTAAAAATCATATTTTAACCTTTAAAATGCTCATTAACATATCATTTAACATATTATTTTTATACAACAAATTTCTTATACTTACATCCAATTTTCAACAATTTACTAAATAAATTCAAGTGTAAAAGTTTTCAATTCTTCATATTTTTAAATAAGCAACTTAACACTTATCTTTCCTCCATTTCTCAAATAAACTAATTTTTTTTTAATTAACTTAAACCTCTAACTAAAACCCAATTTTACATTTCCAAGTCAAGTTATACTTTTAAAAGATCACTTTTAAACATTCATTTATTTGACCACTTAAATTCATAGAAAAATCAACAATACTTTAATAAATCACTTAAATTCCAAATTTAATCAAATTATCATATTTACCAATTTCCAATAAAATTAAATTTCCATTTTATTCATATAACCTAAATATCGTTTTTAACCAAAATTCCAAATTTCCAAACTTAAGTTATATTTAATAATCCCATTTAACCATTCATTAATTACATTTTTAACTCATAGAAAAATCATAATTTCTTTATTTTAAACATTTAAAAACCTATTTAAATCGAATTTCATAAATTTATATTTTAAAATACTTAAAATTATCCAAAATACTTTATAAAATAACCACGGGTCTATATATAGTTTTCTAACCTAGGTCAAGTGATACAGATATGTATCATTTCAATCCGCAGTTTAAAAAGAAAAATCTGGGTTCTATCATTTCAAACCTGCAATCCCAAGTTAAATAAAATAAATAAACACCGTTCAGGCCTATCATTTCAGCCCATAACGATTTTTCCCTATTCTAAAGTCCATTCGGGTATGTATCATTTCAACCCATAGTGATTTCTAATCTATAGAGAACTTGCAGTGTGATAAACAGATATAAATGAACAGTAACAACATATATATATAATAACAGATGATACGACATGAAATTTAACAGCTTTAACATCATATGTAATTAATCACAGGCAGTTATAACATCACATAATAGATCTACACATTCAAATGGTGTCAATTCACATTTGTATAAGTATAAACGTCTGGTGAGATTTACTCACTTGTATAAGCTGGAGACAACGATCAAAAGCACAAACTGAGATCTTCAAAAGCACTATGGCACGACAATGATTCGAGTTTGAGAGAGCCAAAGATAAATCTCCTTGGATACATGAGACAAACAAATATATGAAACATATGTTTCAAAAACAAGATATACTTAAACAATGTTAGAAATAGATGTATAAAACAAAACTAAAGACTTTTCACTTGCTCTCTATGCTTGTTTTCATGGCCTATGGGATCAATAAGGTCAGGTTTGAGCATGGTTTGGATCAGGTATGGGTATGGAAAAGGTGCGGCTACAAGGCTAAACAAGTGGAGGAAGTTACACTTAGGGTAGGTGAAGGGTTTAAGGCAAAATAGCATGTTTTTGGTCAACATAAGGGCTCGGCCTTGGAGTGGTTTGGCTTGGACATTCAAGTTCAGATCTGGAACGATGTTGGAGTGGTGTGTGGTGGTCTGGTCAGAGGTGGTGGTGGCGGCTAGAGGTGGTGGTGGTGGTGGAAAATGAAGTGGTGAAGCAACAAGGCTCAAACTAGCATGTTTTCAAGGCATAGGTTGGATTTTGAGGGGTTTTGTCACCATGGTTGGCTTGGATATGGTCATGACCTGGAGTGTAGGTGGTGATGATGGCAGGCAATAGATGTAGAGAGTGGTGGCCATGGCAATAGTGAGGAGGCCATGCAATTAGAAGAAAGAAACAAGACAAAAGTATGGAAAAAATGGAAGAAAAAGTGCAAAAAGAGGAGGCCATTACCCAATTTTTTCTCCTAGCCATGAATGAATGAGAAGTGGAATTTTTTTTAGTGAATGAAGACTGGAATGCACGGCTAAACAAAGTAATATACAGCCAAAAGAAGTAAAGGCTAATAAATAAATAAAAACTGCCAAAGAGTAAATGAGGATACGGTAAAAGAAACGACTTACGTTTCAAAAGCTTTTAAAACCTTTGGTATTTCCTTTATTTATTCATATAAGTTTGCATTACTGAAAATAATAACGATTTCAGTCACAAACTCGAAAATATAACAAAATATAAGATATATATAAATATTTATTAATGATATAAGGTTAAAATAAGAAAATAGCACAAGATTGCAAACTAGTTTAGAAAAATGGAAAATAAACAGAATGAACTTTGAAAAATTTATATGGACTTGTAAAAATATTTATAACAAAGATAACAACATAAAAGTAAAGATGCATTCACAAATAAATATATAAATATAAATTTAAATATAATTTAAATAAAGAAAATAGCAGAAAAATGGAAACTAGGCTTAAAATTTGGAACTAAATTCAATAAGCTTTGGAAAAATTCAAACATCACTTTAAAAATATTAAAAGACAAAATATACTTAAAATAAAATATTGAAACATAAAAAAAATTAAATTTAAAGCAAATAGGAAAAGATTTAAAGAAATTGCTTAAAAATCCAAAACGGTGTCTAGAAATTACAAATAAATCACCATTGACTTTGGAAAATTGTTTACTTTATTTTGAAAATTATTATAATAGAAAAATATACATACAATAACATATTGACCCAGATTAAAGTGAAATATGACAAAATATAATTTATACAATTTAAAAATAACAAAATTGCAGAATAAACAAATTGCACTCAATATTGAAATTTACATAACTTTCACAGTTTAACTCTGTTTTCAACGAAACGAAAAGCAGTGTCCAAGTTATTACATATATTTTCATAATAAAAGATAAAATTTAAGATTTAAAATGATTTTAATTTTAATTTTAAAAGTCAAAGTTCAAACAGTTTGAGTAGAAATTCACTTTTTTTTAGTAAAATGTCCAATTTATACTATTTTGAACTATAGATCAGCATTTATATTTAAAATGAAATATTTGAAATAAAAATTAATTTAAAATAATTAAAATAAAATAAAGTCAAATTTAAAATATATAGGCAAAAATTTAGGGTCGTTACATATTGGTATTGTTAATCCTTTATGTAACACTATATGTCGACATATCCTTTGCATGTATGTTGACACACATGCCATTTTCAAGATTTTCAAATTTCAAATAAAGAGACATTTCCCACCGCCTCTTCACCAAAAGATATGTCTCTTCAACCACTATATAAAGCCCTTGCATATTCTCTTACTCTTTTATATCCAAACATTTGTAAGAGAAACCCATTGCATATTATTCAATTCTTTTTGCAAATCCATGCTATTTCAATCCAATTCTTCAAGAATTTGCAAACCACACAATATCAAAGAGTCTATACTAAATTTGTATCATTCTCTCTGCAATTTCATCCTATTCCTCAAAGAATTTAATGATATATTAGTACTGGATGTCTATAGGATCATTATACCGAATCTACAAGAATTTGTATTGAAGATACGAATACTTGCCATACCCTATTGTTGTTTGTAAAGAGAAGAAGGTGTTCTTGTAGCCTATGAAATCAAGAGGGTGATCTTGTAGCTCGTACATCAAGAGGGTGTATCATTTAGCCCGTGAAATCAAGATTTTAAAGGTGCTCTTTACACCCATGGAAAGGAAGCAGTTATAATGAAATTTTGTACGGCGCAATACAGGACTGAATCTAGGATTTGTTGATCCGATCCAATATAAAAATCCCTGGTTCTAATTACTTTACCGCATTTTACTTTATTACTTTCTTTTTCTCTCATTACTTGTTTCTTTTTCAATTAAACTAAATAATTTTTTAAATTCATAAGTAAGTATTTAATATACACTTCACCCTCTCTAGTGTTTAAATATCCTTAAGGTCCATTTCGCATTGTTTTATAGAATGTCTAGTTTTTAACATTTGGTATCATAGCACTGGTTTTCAAAAATTCACAACTTGATGTTTAGATAGTATAAATGGCTAAAAACACTAGTAACACTTACTATAAAACTTTTATAGAAGGACAATCAACTACTAGACCTCCTCGAATTGATGATAGTAATTATGCATATTGGGTCTGTAAGATGAAAATTCATTTGCAGCCTAATGGTATAGATATTTGGAATATTACACAATATGAGTACACTGAACCCCACACTGAATACTCATATTGGACACCAGACTAAAAGATATGAGCACTTGTTAACTCAAAGGACGCAAATATGTTATCTTGTGCCTTAGATAAAAATGAATTTAATCGAGTTTCCATTTGTAAGTCTGCATACGAAATTTGAAGAACATTGCAATTCACACATGATGGTACTAATAAAGTAATACAAACTAAGATTTCTATGCTAACCAACTAGTTTCAACTTTTTAAAATGAAACCAAATGAGTCTATCTTTGATATGTTTTCTAGATTTCAAGATATATTACATGCATTAACATCATTAAGAAAGAATGTTACTGAAGAAGACCAAGTCACTTTCTAGTGAATGGGATCAATAGACTCTGGCAATCAAAAAAGCCTATGGTATTAGTACAATGAAAATAGAAGATTTAATTGGTAATCTAATAACCTATGAAGTAAAGTTGTGGGTTAGAAAAGAGAATCAAAAAAATAAGAAGAAATCACTGGCACTCAACGCTACAAAGGAAAATCATGAACCAGATGATGATGATGAGGAAATCAATTTCATAACCAAGAATTTCAATAAATTCTTGAAATATAGGAAGATTAACAAACTTCGAAAAACTAACAATTTTAATTCTAGAAATGGAAATGCTATTAAGTGTTTCGAATGCGATCAACCTAGACATTTGAAAAGAGACTGTCTAAATCTGCAGAAATCAAAGTACTCTTCAAACACTTTCAACAAGAAGAGGAAACATGCTTTCAATGCAACATGAGATGATTTAGATAATCATCAAGTAATAGTGATTCTAAAAATGAAAATGCAAACTTGTGCTTCATGGCGAATGATGACCAGGCATTGAATTTTAATAAAGAAATTATGAATGTTTTAAATGGTATGTATAAGGGATATAAAATGATCAAAAGAGTACAAGATTAGTTTAGCAGAGGTAAACAGATTAAAAATGCTTAACGAAATATTGATTAAAGAAAAACAATGTCTAGAAGATGAAATTGGAGGACTTTGTGGGCTAAATGATGATTCAAAACAGGAAGGTTTTGAAAAATTAAAAAGTGAAAATGAATCATTAAGATCAAAAAATATTTAATTGAAATCAGAGATCACTGATCCAAATAACAAAATAACATCTCTAGACAATGTTATTCTTAATTCTACAAAGGATTTTGATAAAATGAATAACGATGTTGATAAATTTAACAAAAGGAAGAACAATCTAGAAAATTTATTATTTGCAGCTAAACCCACTAACAATAAACATGGACTTGGAGACACTACTAAGCTCAAATCAAATAAAAATAATCCTCAAATTACTAAATTTTTTAAGGCTACGAAGGTGAAACCAAAACCTAGGAAATTGAAGTTAAAAACGCCAAATAGATTCATTGGTTTAGGGGTTCCTAGAAAGTTAGATAATAATGAGAACTAAAAATACACTGATAATTTTATTAACAAATTTCATTATTCTGATGATTATGTTTTGAAATGGCATTCAACTCTTCATGGGTTTAGCTTCCCAAAACTTAATCCTATGGACCCTGCAATAAAAAGGGTACCGGTGTGCATATTTAATATCTTTAAGTTACCGAACAATGGATAACAAACTGCAGATGTTTAAAGCATATGAAAATAAATCCATTAAACTTTGGATAAATATCAAAAGGACATGTTATTGGCATCGGCAATGTTGGTAACTCTAAAACTCATCTAATTTTAATTATTTTACTTGATAAGCTCGTTTCATGTTTTGAATTAATTTTGATTCCCCTCATGAGTTCTATTTATATACATTTACCTCTATAAACAAATTCTATACATATTGTCTAATTGTGCTTAAGCATTCTTTTTCGCTCTTTTTGTTGACAACAAATGGGGAGAAAATGTATAAATATGCTAGACAAAATGATTGGGGGAGTGGATAGAGCTAGAGGGAGTCGAATATAAAAGTATTATATTTTATCCTCCAAATAGTTATATGGCTGTCATCATCAAAAATGGGAGATTGTTAATACCTTAGACATTAATTTTGATGAGAACAACCATACAAACATTACTAATAACTTATATCCGAGTTATGTAGTTCTTTTAGATATATTACACAGACATTTAAAGAGATAAACAAGGACTCGATGGAAGAAAATAAATTTATATGAAAATTAATCAGAGGAAGTGGAAGAATAAAACTGATTGAAGAAGAAATGAAAATACTAAAAGGAAAGAGGCATTTGAAGTGACGAGCAGTTGGTTGAATCTTAGAATTTTTGTTAAAGGCCCCAGGGTAATTATACTTGAAGATCATCAACCATTGACCTCAACCGAATCATTAAAATCCACAAATAAGGTACTTTTGAAGTCTAAAAATTTGTAGCACTTATTGGTGTTGCTGTTCCTTTTTGAAACACTATATGTCGACATATCCTCTATATGTATGTCAACGTACATGCCTTTTTCCATATGTTCAAATTTCAAATGAAGAGACATTTCCTGCCACCTCTTCATTGAATGACATGTCTCTTCAACTAATATATAAAGGCCTTAGAATTTTTTTTTAAAACATATCTGTCTCTTCTTTCTCTCACTCTTTCATATCCAAACATTTGTGAGGGAAACCCATAGCATATTCTTCATTTCTCTTTGCACATCCATACTATTTCAATCCAATTCTTCAAGGATTTGCAAACTACCAATAATAGAGAATTTGTACTTGAACTCACATCATTCTCTCTTTGATTTCTTCCTATTCCTCAAAGAATTCAAAGATATATTGCTATTGGAGGTCTATAGGATCATTATACCAATTCTACAAGAATCTATATTAAAGATACGACTACTTGCCATAATTTATTGTTATTTGAAAATTGAAGAAGGTGTTCTTATAGCCTATGAATCAAAAGGGTGATTTTGTAGTCCGTAAATTAAGAGGGTATATCTTGTAGCCGTGAAAGCAAGATTGTAAAGGTGTTCTTACCACCTGTGGAAAGCAAGCGGTTATAGTAAAATTTCGTATGGTGTAGTACAGAACTGGATATAGGATTGGTGAATCCAAATCAATATAAAAATCTTTGATGTTCTTTACTTTGCTGCATTTTACTTTATTACTCACTTATTCTCTAATTACTTATTTTTATTTTCAATTAGAGTAGATAAAGTTTAAATTCAAATGTAAGTAGCTAATATACACTTCACCCTCTCTAGTGTTTAAATAGCCTTAAGATTTATTCTGCATTGTTTTATAGAAATCCTAGTTTCTAACAATGACTTACCATGCGATCAATGCTTCTTTGATCGAAGTGGATGAGATGATCTAATGGTTAATCTATTATGTTAGAAAGAGGTTGCCAGACAAAGAAACGAGATACAAAGGGCTAGAGAAACATGGTTTCTGCCTGCGGATAGCAGCTTAGAAATTTCGACCATATTTTCAAAGTCCCGACCAATCGACCATCGAAGCAAGTCCTTAGCCGATCCGACATAGTAGGCCAACTATTGAAGTTGCTTGTCGAGCTTGGGTAGCATCATACCTTGTTCTATCCTCGCACTTCTATTAAGGGTCAGGCCATTACAGACTTCATTGTTGAATGCTCAAGCTAAGGCCTGAATAACGGCGAAGAAGAGGCCATCACTAATTAGCAAGTCTAGGGCCCGTATGTGCATGGGGAATCAAATGAAAATGGGGAAAGGCTTAATATGGTCCTTTTTACTCCCAAAAAAAAAGAATTATGTTTTATGTTCTACCTTACTATCAAGGCAACTGATAATGAAGCGATGTATGAAGCTGTCCTGGCCGGCCATAGAATGGCAAGAGAATTACACATGGAGTCCATCCACGTTTTCAGCGACTCATCACTGGTCATCAATCAAATTGGCGAGAGCTTTCAAGTCAAAGCAAGACACTAGTCTTGTATATTGTAAGGCCAAGAATATAATCAGTAGGTAAATCGAGTTCAAGTTGGAGTAGATACCCATAAAGTAGAACGCCAAGGTCGATCAGCTAGCTAAGGCAGCAAGCAACACAGAAGAAGTCACTCCTTGGTTCCCTACAGAAATCCAAAGCATCCCTTTCTACAAGATAAGAAACAACAATGGAAATATATGTACCATCCATGGATAGCTAGATGACTCCCTACATAAATTACTTTACAAGTGAGGCACTTCGTATCGATTGCAAAGAAGCTAGAAAGACAATCTACTGGGCACCCCACTAAACGATTATAGATAAGAAGCTCTATAAGAGGGAGTCTGTAACAACCCACATATTTAACGATTTTTATAATTAAATGATTTATTTAAGTATAGCGTCGTTAGTCGGATTTTGGGGTCCGAAATGTTACTTTCTGCAAACGGCCGAATTGGAGCTCGAAACCACTTCCATTGAGTTCAAAGCGTCGTTTGCGATCTTTTTGAGTATAATCTTTGGTATGTTTGGAGTAAGTTGAATTTTGCTACTTTTTCTGGTTGGGCTTTAGCTTTGGGTTCAGCCCCAAACCCCACTTAACCCTCTAACTCAGCCCATCTCCTCCCATTCATTCATTCCTACTCCTCTTCACTTCTAAACTCAAGCTCCAACTGAAATGGGGGAAAGGAAGAGGAAATAGGAACTCCCATGCCTTAGTTGCTCTTGATAATCCAAATTCTTGCTCCAAATTCAAAGAGAAGGATAGGTAAGCCTCTTCTCCATCTTCTCCATCTCTTCTCCTCTTCAATTTCAGAAAATATCCTAAACCTAATTTAGGAAAAATATGTGTTTTATTCTTAGATTGAAGTTTGTTGAGTAAGAGTGAAGAGTGGTTAGCCTTTCCTTTGCATTTGAGCTCCTTCTTCTTGTTCTTTAGTTAAAAAGGTGAGTTTTGAACTCACATCTACTTCTCTTGATTTCATTGATGTTAGGTATGAATTCCTAACACCTTGTTCATATGCACTTGTAATTGGTTTGGGTTGAATTGGAGAGTATACCAATTTTTAGTGTTTTGGGTTCAAATCTTTGAAATCCTAACTTTGATGTTTTAATCAAGTTTTGGTGATGCATCGAGGAACATATAGGGCCGGGTTGTCGATTGGCATAAGCCCTTAGAGCCAATGTTCGTCCGATTGCAATTTGGGAGAGTTTTCTCTTCATTTGAATAAGGCTGGAAAACAGCCCAGGCATGATTCAGTCGACTGAAAAACTCTGTTCAGTCGACTGAACCTGAAACCCGAGAGTTTCCATGCATGATTCAGTCGACTGAAAAACTCTGCACAGTCGACTGAACCTGGAAACAGAAAGTTTCCTGAACCTGGAAATTTTCCAGGTATAGGGTCAGTCGACTGAAAACTCTGTTCAGTCGACTGAACCTGCTGTTTCAGCCCACTTTGCCTTTTTGGGATTGAATTTCCAATTTGAATCGATTCATGATGATCCTATGTATGATTATCACTTGTTTTGACTTTGATGGTTCCTTTTAATTTTAATCCACGGGTTTTTATAAAATAATCTCTCGAATCGCATTTAAAAGTTCGTTTCTCTAATTTATAAATTCTCTTTAAAACACACACTTCGCACTTCGAACGAAGTGGAAGGGTGATTAAATGGTTGGGCAAAACACGGACCATGAATCTGTGCGTTTATCTTTCCGATTAATCCTTGACCTATTCGATTGATTGTTTTGACCTTCGGGTTTGGTTTATCGATGATATGAGGTAAACTTTGTACTGCTTTGAGTGTGAAAGGGACTGACGGATAGTAAACCGTTTAGTGCGAACGAGTGATTATGGGACATACGTTAACACTTTTCGGATTCCTTTTCGAGAGTTGTGACACATTCCGCCAGTTAGTGGTGTCCAGTACTGGGTCTTTGACCTTCACCACTACGGCTTGTCGCCCTATAGTATCGCTCTGATGTTGGCGTTATGTGCCGCATGGGTGATATTGGGTTTGTGCCTTCGGGTTTGTCGCCCTATATAGTTTCGCTCTGATGTTGGCGTTATGTGCCGCATGGGTGATACTTGGGTTTGGAGCCTTCGGGCTTATGGATCCTTGTTGTACAGTACTGAGCTCGAGCAATCATATGTTTCATTGATATTATATTCCCTTGGTATCGCCCATCGTGTTGGTCTGTTTGGGCCGCATGATGTATAACGATTACCTTGTGGAACTTGTATACCTTATTGGTATTTGTTATTTGCCATTCGGCTTGTTTTGGTATATTCGTATCCTTTGTTTCTATATGTTGCCGATGATATGAGGCTTGTTCTATATGATTCATCTCTTGTTGATGATTGTGTTTTCTCCTCTGGAGATATTTGTTATACTGTATGACCTTGTAGGTTTATTATTGTTCAGTTTATCTAACTGATTTGTTTAGCTAGACTGACCCGGGTATTTTATACTCGGGTCAGACCGAGATGTTTCAGGTTAGGTGCTTTGGACTTAGCCTCTTTTGCTTCCGCATGGACTATTCCGCTGACTCCTTTTTGTCTTAGCTTTTTGTGTAGTCCTTTCTGTTATAACTCTGATATGTATTCTATTGACTTGTCTGTATATTGTGGTTTTCTATACCACTTGACATGTATTATTTTGTATACTCTGCTTTGTATCAGTATATGTGTGTATATGATGGTTTACTGTTCTGTGATGTATATTACATTTGAGTTGTTATATTCTGTTCTGATAGATCCTCTAGCCACCTCTAGTTTTGTTTTAAGTATTCATTGGACATGTCGATCTGCTTGGTAAGGCAATTGTCGATGTATTCAATAGATAATTAAAGCAAGGCCATAGATGGTCGCTCCTAAACAGCCTTATTCTCCGTGTTAGCAGACGGTATTATCTATTAATACTCTTTGCTAGCGTGGGTATAGAGGTGGGGCGTCACAGCTTGGTATCAGAGCGAGGTTCAGAACAAAATATGATAAACACAGAATAGAGCACATGCTACGATACATCAGAGTGTGATAAGTGATACAAATCTTTGAATCATCGTGTGTCTCTATTACTTCTACCATCAAAGGTTAGATAGGATTTGGGATTATGCCTAGGAATGCATTTAAATTCCGTAGTATTCCATATTGAATTATCTACCTTGGGAATAATCTTTACCTTATCTTAACTTTCAGCTTATGGCTGGAAGAGTTGGAGGACGACGCTCGGATGCTGGGCAATCCTGTGGCTCACATACGGACGGCGTCTATATGTCTGCCGATCAGTTTTTAGAGTGGTTTAGGAGCACGCAGCCTCCAGCTCCTACTCGAACATCTCCTCCATGGAAGTCCACCTTCGCACGGTTGTGCAGTGATTTTTCTCATCTTGGAGGGAAACCATTTAAAGGCTCCGAGATTGTTCTTGAGGTCCAAGCTTGGGTTCGCATGTACGAGCATGTTCTCTCTCGCATGGATCTTTCGAACGATGATAGGGTTCTTGTAACTTCTAGCTTATTGCAAAAGCGTGCTCTTGACTGGTACGAGCTCCTTTTAGCTGAATTTGATGAGTCTGCTCTTTCTTGGACTCGGTTTCGGGAACGATTCGAACTCAAGTTCGTTCCTGAATCTGAGAAAGCTTTGTTGTCCCGGCGCTTTCTTGAATTGAAGCAAGGGGATTCTTCCGTTTCTGAATATGTTGCATCTTTCGAAGCCTTATCTAAATATGGTCTTGAATTCATTAGCACCTCGTATAGAAAGAATCTGAAATTTGTATCTGGTCTTAAGAAATGTCTTAAGAAGTCTTTAATGCTCCATCTTAAACTTTCCTTTGAGGAGTTGGTTGATTCGGCACTTCATCTCGAAGCCTTCGAGAAGGAGTGTGATTGTGGGAATGATGTTGAGGTTCGTAAGAACGCCAACAAGAGGCAGTTTCCATTCGATAAGCGGAAATTTTTCCCTTCCAAGAAGAAAAAGCCCGTTGAATCTGATCCTCAGTCTCAGTCTGTTGGAAAACCTTCCACTCGGAAGTGTTTCAGTTGTGGTTCCCCTGATCATGTGATTCGAGCTTGCCCTATGCCTCTCTTCTGCCACTATTGCAAGAAGGAAGGCCATCGTATTTTCACTTGTCCTATTGTTCCGAAAAATCCTTTATCTAGCAAGCTAAAGATAACGGATGCTTCTGGAGGTTCTTCTCGGGGAAAAGGTACATCTTCAAAAAAAAAAAGGGTTCTATTGTATTCGAGTTCTCTTCGATTTGGGTGCTTCACATTTTTCCGTATCGAAGAAGCTCTTCGATGATTTATCTTTGGATGTTTCTTGTATGGTTACTTCTTTGAGAATTGCGAATCCGCAACGCTCAATTTGCTTGTATTAATGTCGAGATTATTTTATGAGATTTTTCTTTCCGAGCCAATTTGCATGTTATGCGTTGATTAGGCTTCGGAATTGACATTTTTGAAAGGATTGACTTAATTATTATGAAGCCATATCCTATATCCCGAGTGGACTTTTCATCCTCGACATTTTCAATCTGTTAAAAGATTTCTATCTTCCTTTGTGATTTCGATTTCCAATTTGATGGCATCATTTTTCTTTAAGTCCCCATGATAAGGAAAGTGTGGTTTCTCTCATTCTTGTAGTTTGAGAATTTTCTGGTATTTCTGGTCTTGTCTTAGGATTATCACCTAAGCAATCTTTTGAGTAGTGTTAAGGTCTTTTTAGCTCGACCTTACCGCTGGTTTTCATTTGGCTATGAGTTGCGGAAGTTAGCACTCCACTTACCGCATTCCGCACTCGTTGTAATTCTTATAAATGATTTGTTATGTCATTCAGTTTGTCTAGCTCATTTCATCCATATTATGAATCAAGTATTCTGTGAATATCTTGATGATTCCATTTTGGTATTTATTGATTTTGGATGGAAAATAGCAATTTAAAGAATTTTGCAAATCTTTTTCATAAGATTTATTATAAGTATAATTGGATTTTTGTTCTTTAAACGAACAAAGAATATTTTTAAAAGTTTTTAGAAACATCTTTATCATATAGAAGATGATTTTGTGATTGTATTGCCCATTGAGTGCTTTAAGAATTCTGGTCGATGCGCTTGATCAACGTTATCGACAGGAATTTCCTAAACGCTTTGATGAGACAATCAGGCACAGTAAATTGATTTGGAATAAGTAATTTTTTCTTGAAAAATTATTACATAAAGATAATTTTAATTTTGAAAGTCTTAGCTTTTTGGGAAAGAAAATTTGTTTAAAAGAACTCTTTCTTTTTGATATCCCTATTCTTGTTATTCCGGTAGGGAACCAATGCTTATTCTTTTGTACCAATGCTAATCGTATTGGTTTGGATGCCGTTCACTTGCAAAAGAGAACATTCTATCATTTATTCTTCTAAATAGTTATAGCCTATCGAGACTAGATATGTCACTCATGATTTAGTGCTCGTGACTACTGTTTTCGTCTTTTGTATTTTGCATCATTACTTTTGGGTGAGGGATTTTGCTCTCCTCACCAATCACAACTTTGTAATGTTTATTTTCTCATAGGGAACCTAGTGTTGGTTCGAGTTCCTTGCATCTTATGATCTTGATATTCTTTTTTTTTCCGAAAAGAGGATCGTGTTGCCAATGCATTTGGTTGTAAGCAGCAAGTGATTGTTTCTTTGTTGATGTCCGAATGGAATGATCTTTTTACCAAGTTCATCGGACGTTTTGTTGTACTTCATTTTGTTGAGCTTTGGTTCATTTGACGTATTGTTTGTACCACGTCGGTGTTCCAAATTATTTTGAGCTTAGGAATCCATAGAATTCTTTGAGCAATCAAGTTTGGACTTACCCCTTCGTGCACTTTATAGTGTACTTCTTATTCTGTTATTCTTTTGTGCTAGTATGTTTGTGGGAGTTGGGAGAATCACCTACCTTTTGTAGGGTTCTCCTACAATAATAGTCTTCAGCTTAGTGTCTTGTTGGTTGGAATCTGGGGAGAAGATTATTCTTGGTCCAGGTTTTGTTCGTGATTCTTCCGAGAAGATTGATCTTATCTGGTTGAGAATGAAAGAGGCACAGAGTCGCCAGAGGTACTACGCGGACAACCGTAGGAAGCCTCTCGAGTTCTCGATCGGTGATCTTGCCTTTATTCGTGTTTCTCCTTTGAAAGGGGTTATGCGTTTCAGTACGACTGGGAAATTGGCTCCTCATTATATAGGACCGTTTTCTATTACTGAACGTATTGGCCCTGTGGCTTATAAAGTTTCACTCCCAGCTCATTTATCTAGTATTCATGACGTGTTTCACGTCTCTCGACTTCGGAAGTGTCTTCGGGAGTTGGATTCTGTTATTACTTCTCCTGATTTGCAAGAGCTTGGGGTCTCACCGGACTTATCTATTGTACAGCAACCTATTCCCGTGCTTGACACGGAGGTGCGACACCTTCGAAACAAGGACGTGCCGCTCGTTAGGGTTCAATGGTCCGCTAATCCCAATGACTGTACTTGGGAAACCAGAGAGTTTATCGAGCGATCCTATCCGGGTTTTCTATCTTTGCTTTGAAACGATGAGAATGTCTTTTCATCTCAAGCTTATTTCCTTTTCTTTTGAATGTTGTATGTATGTAGTTGTTACAAATATCGTCTCTAGAAATTGCGGGGACGCAATTTTGTAAGGAGGGGTGATCTGTAACAACCCGCATATTTAATGATTTTTATAATTAAATGATTTATTTAAGTATAGCGTCGTTAGTCGGATTTTGGGGTCCGAAATGTTACTTTCTGCAAACGGCCGAATTGGAGCTCGAAACCACTTCCATTGAGTTCAAAGCGTCGTTTGCGATCTTTTTGAGTATAATCTTTGGTATGTTTGGAGTAAGTTGAATTTTGCTACTTTTTCTGGTTGGGCTTTAGCTTTGGGTTCAGCCCCAAACCCCACTTAACCCTCTAACTCAGCCCATCTCCTCCCATTCATTCATTCCTACTCCTCTTCACTTCTAAACTCAAGCTCCAACTGAAATGGGGGAAAGGAAGAGGAAATAGGAACTCCCATGCCTTAGTTGCTCTTGATAATCCAAATTCTTGGTCCAAATTCAAAGAGAAGGATAGGTAAGCCTCTTCTCCATCTTCTCCATCTCTTCTCCTCTTCAATTTCAGAAAATATCCTAAACATAATTTAGGAAAAATATGTGTTTTATTCTTAGACTGAAGTTTGTTGAGTAAGAGTGAAGAGTGGTTAGCCTTTCCTTTGCATTTGAGCTTCTTCTTCTTGTTCTTGAGTTAAAAAGGTGAGTTTTGAACTCACATCTACTTCTCTTGATTTCATTGATGTTAGGTATGAATTCCTAACACCTTGTTCATATGCACTTGTAATTGGTTTGGGTTGAATTGGAGAGTACACCAATTTTTAGTGTTTTGGGTTCAAATCTTTGAAATCCTAACTTTGATGTTTTAATCATGTTTTGGTGATGCATCGAGGAACATATAGGGCCGGATTGTCGATTGGCATAAGCCCTTAGAGCCAATGTTCGTCCGATTGCAATTTGGGAGAGTTTGCTCTTCATTTGAATAAGGCTGGAAAACAGCCCAGGCATGATTCAGTCGACTGAAAAACTCTGTTCAGTCGACTGAACCTGAAACCCGAGAGTTTCCAGGCATGATTCAGTCGACTGAAAAACTCTGCACAGTCGACTGAACCTGCAAACAGAAAGTTTCCTGAACCTGGAAATTTTCCAGGTATAGGGTCAGTCGACTGAAAACTCTGTTCAGTCGACTGAACCTGCTGTTTCAGCCCACTTTGCCTTTTTGGGATTGAATTTCCAATTTGAATCGATTCATGATGATCCTATGTATGATTATCAATTGTTTTGACTTTGATGGTTCCTTTTAATTTTAATCCACGGGTTTTTATAAAATAATCTCTCGAATCGCATTTAAAAGTTCATTTCTCTAATTTATAAATTCTATTTAAAACACACACTTTCGCACTTCGAACGAAGTGGAAGGGTGATTAAATGGTTGGGCAAAACACGGACCATGAATCTGTGCGTTTATCTTTCCGATTAATCCTTGACCTATTCGATTGATTGTTTTGACCTTCGGGTTTGGTTTATCGATGATATGAGGTAAACTTTGTACTGCTTTGAGTGTGAAAGGGACTGACGGATAGTAAACCGTTTAGTGCGAACGAGTGGTAATGGGACATACGTTAACACTTTTCGGATTTCTTTTCGAGAGTTGTGACACATTCCGCCAGTTAGTGGTGTCCAGTACTGGGTCTTTGACCTTCACCACTACGGCTTGTCGCCCTATAGTATCGCTCTGATGTTGGCGTTATGTGCCGCATGGGTGATATTGGGTTTGTGCCTTCGGGTTTGGTGCCCTATATAGTTTCGCTCTGATGTTGGCGTTATGTTCCGCATGGGTGATACTTGGGTTTGGAGCCTTCGGGCTTATGGATCCTTGTTGTACAGTACTGAGCTCGAGCAATCATATGTTTCATTGATATTATATTCCCTTGGTATCGCCCATCGTGTTGGTCTGTTTGAGCCGCATGATGTATAACGATTACCTTGTGGAACTTGTATACCTTATTGGTATTTGTTATTTGTCATTCGGCTTGTTTTGGTATATTCGTATCCTTTGTTTCTATATGTTGCCGATGATATGAGGCTTGTTCTATATGATTCATCTCTTGTTGATGATTGTGTTTTCTCCTCTGGAGATATTTGTTATACTGTATGACCTTGTAGGTTTATTATTGTTCAGTTTATCTAACTGATTTGTTTAGCTAGACTGACCCGGGTATTTTATACTCGGGTCAGACCGAGATGTTTCAGGTTAGGTGCTTTGGACTTAGCCTCTTTTGCTTCCGCATGGACTATTCCGCTGACTCCTTTTTGTCTTAGCTTTTTGTGTAGTCCTTTCTGTTATAACTCTGATATGTATTCTATTGACTTGTCTGTATATTGTGGTTTTCTATACCACTTGACATGTATTATTTTGTATACTCTGCTTTGTATCAGTATATGTGTGTATATGATGGTTTACTGTTCTGTGATGTATATTACATTTGAGTTGTTATATTCTGTTCTGATAGATCCTCTAGCCACCTCTGGTTTTTTTTTAAGTATTCATTGGACATGTCGATCTGCTTGGTAAGGAAATTGTCGATGTATTCAATAGATAATTAAAGCAAGGCCATAGATGGTCGCTCCTAAACAGCCTTATTCTCCGTGTTAGCATGCAGTATTATCTATTAATACTCTTTGCTAGCGTGGGTATAGAGGTGGGGCGTCACAGAGTACTAGACACCACTTCAGCGGTGCATTTCTGAAGATGAAGCCGGCCATCTCCTGGAAGAGCTACATGATGTGTTTTGTGGGGATCATGCCAAGGGAAAGCCTAGCAAAAAAGGGTTGTCCAATAAAGCTACTATTGGCTTACTATGATAAATGGTTATATGGATTACGTCAAGGAGTGTGACTGGAGTCAACGGCTCGCTAAGACCTTTAGAACGTCTCATTCCCTGCTTACCCTTATGACTTTCCCTGGCCATTCGATGAGTGGGGAATTGGATTGATATGAAAGATGCCTAATGCCAAGGGACGGTATACTCATGCCATAGTCACCATCAAACACTTCACCAAATGGGTCGAGGCCGTTTTGGCATACCAAAGATGATCATCATCGAAGATGACACATAATTTGAAATCGGACACTTTCAAGACTTCTATGCAAGAAACCAAATGGAGAAGTGCTTCACTTTCATTGCCCATCCTCAAGCCAATGGATAATCTAAGGCCATTAATAAAACCATTGAGTCAACACTGAAGAAATGTCTTGCAAAAGCTAAAGGGGACCTGGTTGAAGATCTATTGCTCATTCTATAGTCCTATCGCACTTCCAACCGCACTTCAACGGGTCATTCTCCTTTATTTCTTTCCTATGGGTATGAAACCATGTTACCCATAGATGTAGATGTCCCCTCACCTCAGTGTCTGACCTACGAGCCAAGCAAAACGATGAGCTACTTAAGCTCAAACTCGACACAATTGAAGAACGAAGAGTCGAAGTCGAACTCCGCACCGAAGCCTACAAAAGGAAGATAGCTAAGCACTATAACTCAAGAATAAAACTCAAGTAATTAATTGTTGGTGATTTAGTTCTATGTCAGTGTTCATAAATACAAAGAACCCGACTAAAGGAGTGCTCGACTTAAACTGGGAGGCGTCATATGTTATAAGCGCCATCTTAACAAATGGTTCTTACCACCCCACACACCCGGATAAAAAACACATTAGCTACACTTGGGACCCCATGCACCTCTAAAATTATCATGTATAAAATCTATCCATAATCACATGGCTATGTGATACATCTTTGTAAAGAATACATCGGACACTTCGTAACCAACTTTGGTCAACATGATTGCCAGGGATATCCAACGAGGATGAATTATTATATTCTCATTACCTTATTTAGGGACCGTGACCTCGGGTGCCAAGGACCATGCAATCCATTCAGCGCTCCCTTCCTTTCCGATCAGCTATCTAACAAGGGTGAATTACCATACATTCACTTCCTTACTTGGGACTGCCTAGCCGACAGTGTGTTACCCAAGAGAACCTTTGAGCCTACGCCCAAGTTCCTATCGGCACCACCCTTCCACCTTTATAGGCTATCCAATAAAGGATGAGTTATCATGTGCTCATTACCTTGTTTTGGGATGACCGTCCCTCATCGCCACGGATGAAGCAAGCCTCGGCTGTCTTCCTTGACTGCTAGTTATCCACAGCGTGAATTACCATGCACTTACTTCCTTATAAATGACTACCAGGTTATCCAGTAGGATCAAATCACCATGCATTCACTTCCTTACTCAAGGACGGCCCATTTCCTTATTAGTTTGGGTAAGATGTTTCTCCCTTTCTTGTGATGGTGTATTTATGAGATGTAACATGATTATAATAGTCATGTATCCCTCACCAATGATGCTACCCATCCGTTGTGTAGGATGGGGCACAATTGGCGAGGCTTACACTATTACCCTAAGTGACATCGAAGTTCGACATCCATAGTGCACCAGCATTAAAATAAGTTGGGCCAACATTGGTTGATAGCATGTCACCTGAGAGTATCCTAGAGCCCAGCGGTGCTCAGGGTCGTTCTGGGACCATTTACCACTTAATCTTGCAGTGTGTCACCCAAGTGTACCCTCGAGTCCAACAATACTTAGGGTCATGCCGGGATTGCCTGCCACTTAGTCCTACCATATTTCACTTAGAAGAACCTCCGAGCCGTCTAATGCTCAGGTTTGTGCCAAGATCTCTCAATATCATAAGAAGACAAGCAGGCTTGATACCCATATGTAACCTTGGTTCTCTATTACAACTAGACTCTCTAGGAGCGCAAATGTCATCCTAGCACTATGCACATATAAGTCACTCTCAAATTAAATACATTGTTCCCATTAAAAGTTTGCTCTTACCACCCATCTCATTACAATACTGTTATTTTATCTACTCTTGTGAAAAATATACAAGCATAGACAAACATAGGGTATATCGACTACTTAAAGAATGCTACCCTACAAGCTATATAGGTAGATAAAGTAGAGAAGAACATAAAAAAATTTAAAAAAAATAATTCTACTCATTTACAAAATGCAGTGCATACATCCTACCTTGCTAGACATACAAAAAGACGATAGAAAATATCTACGAGGTTGGCTCGTGAGCAGGCCTTGAAGCCCAGTTGCTCCTAGGCAAGGATAGCTAGCATGGAAATTTTAGCCATCC
Source organism: Allium cepa (assembly GCA_030765085.1). Lineage (NCBI taxonomy): Eukaryota > Viridiplantae > Streptophyta > Magnoliopsida > Asparagales > Amaryllidaceae > Allium > Allium cepa. Next base: position 829,616,534 of record CM060928.1, on the reverse strand, counting down.
TCACCTCCTCGGCCATCTCCTCACAAATCTGGGCTAAGGCCGTGACATTAAAATTGCTGAAGGGGATAGGAAATTGAAATTTTCCCTGACCAGAGCCCTTATCATATTTTTCAACCAGTTGGCCCAACGATCCACCTCCTCCTTCTTAATGGTTGCGATTTCCACATTTGGTCAGAGAACAACTCAAAATCTTTTTAAGATCAACCGCTACTTTTGCATATTTTTTAAGTTGGTTCGCAGCTAGTCGACCTTTTTCTCCACTCCATCCAATCTCTTCTTAAGGTTTAACGGCTACTCTCTCTGCCTGACCCAATGCCTTGGTCGCCACCTGCACCGACCTTTTAGCCGCCTTTTTTGCCTCCCACCGCACACGCCACTCCTTCGGCCTTCAGTTCCTTAATCTAGTTTCCAGCAACCTACAACCAATTAACAAATTCACTCAGCATCCCATAATCGATGCCAAAAAAAGTTAATGGATGCTCTAGTCAATGGGTAAACTAAGCAATAGAAAAAAAGGAAAACGAGGAAGGGAAAAGAAAAGAAGCAAAGAATTAATGAGGGTCTAGAACTTGAGGTGCTAAAGCCTAGGGTTGATCCTAAGAGGAATAAAGAAATATCTCCCCACCAAACTCGAGGCAGCTTTGCTAAGAATATCTCAAACTCCTAAGCTAAGTAACAAACCATAGGACCCTTACCTATTACTTTGTTTTTTCACTTAAATTCCATAGCTATATAATTAGGCCTAATATATAGCCTATTATCAAACTTATTACATATATTATTATTGAAAATGCAAGCATACTATAGAGTTCGCCAATGTTGATTGACCAACACTAAAATGGCAGCGGTGGTTGATCGACATCCGACGACGATGGCCAGAGAAAGTGGATTTCGACCAAAGAATAACACAAAAAATAACATTATTAAGCAAAAATAAATAGCAGCAAAACATGAAGAAAATGGAGAAGAGAAAAAAAAACTATAAAATCTTGAAACTTACCAATGGCCTTGGCCTTCGCAATGAAGGAGGAGGAGGAGGGTGTCTTACCATTTCTTGGAGAGTGTGTGGAAAGTTAAGGGTTTTTGAAGGTTTTAAAAGGCTTTAATGGCTGAAACATTTATCTACTTCCGTAAAGAATGGAAGGGGAGAAGATGAAGGCTACTTAAATATATTACCCATTAATCTCGGCCATTGGATTCGAAAAACCATTAGGTCTTGACCGCCTAGGTGTAATAATGTCGTTGTCATTTCATGCATATATGAACATAAGCACCGCACCACATGTAGAAAAGTGAACCACCTCAGCCAATGATAAAGCGCCACGTGTGGCATGTATTAAATGCATCGTAGAAGAGCCAGTCGGTAGGATCTTTTTGGTTTGATAAGCCCACCCCTGCTCGCAGTGCTCAAATTTCTTGCAAGCATAATTAGCAAGCCAATTAAGCAGGGCCAGGCCCAATCCATGTTGGCCTGTCCATGTCGGGCCAAACTCAATCGGGTCCTAAGCCAGCCCATCTACTTAGTAACCCTCTGATCTATTGCCGACCAGCTCAATTCAAGATGGCTTTAACAGCTAGCTCATTAGACAAGGCCCGGCTCAAGTGCGACCTGTCTTTAGCTCAACTTCTTAATAGCCTACCTTCGATGGTCCTAGGTGGCCTATCTTGTCATCCTACAGCTAGCCTGGCACATCCCTTGTAACTTTGTTCTTAGCAACATTCAGCTTTCCTCAGCAAGCTTCGGAAGCAACTGACTGGCCTGCACAACCCGATAAAAGATAATTTTCTGCCTTGCCACCTAGGGGTGAAAAAGTAAACAATAAGTTGTATAACCATCCATAAGAGATACTGTAGCAGATCTGCCAAATGTATAACCTACTTCTATAGCATGTCGTCGTTATTAAATGCAAGACATGCGTCTGGTATGGAGGGACAATTAGCATGCTTCTCAACCACATATTCCCTTCCACCTTTACAACAATCTTCCGTCGGCCCACGTGACCAGATCAATTCCTAGGCATGCTTCCTGCTTGTTTTACTACACAATCTCAGGTACCCATCATATATCTCAGCTGTTATAAACACCCCATGCCTTACTACATCAAAGGGATTGGAATTTAGTAGATTTTTATGCTTAGAATATCCATTTCCAACAAAAAATCTCCTCAAATCTCTTAACTTCAGAATCATTGTAAATTAATTTCTCATTTTGTTATTATTCTCTTGCAATTCCTTGTAATTGTAAGAGATAAACATAGTAAGAGATCTTCGTAGTTGACATAGGAAAATCTCTACCGAACCACTCTACATCATTTATCATTAACAATAATTGCTTGTTTTCTCCACATTTTGAATTTTAAATCCTAATATTAGTAAGTAACATTTTGCTAATACAGCGCTTTATTTTGATTCTGAGGTTGCCTAATTTGTTAGTCAACATATTGAGATATGCAAAATTAACTGAAAATGTTTAAGGCAATTTGTGTATAATAATTTTCAAAATTAATTATAATTAATTAAAATGATCTTAATTAAATAAATTAATTAAATATTAATTAATAAATAATATAATATACATATATTAAGATATATATATCCGTGTGTGTGTTATTATGAAGTTATAGTATACATATTCAATTCAAATTTATGAAAAGAATAGAATTAAATTAATTAAATAAGTTTTAATTAGAAAAATTAGTATAAGATTATACATAAGACTATTATACAACTAAATTAAAATTATAACATATTATACAAGAAATAAAAATGTATAATATGAATGTATATTAAATGGTTGAGCTAAAATAAATCCAAATTAGATTTAAGAAATAATACATACATATAGTATGTATATCATGACTTCAAATGTGTTAAACATTTGAAACACACGGGTATTTATAAGAAATACATTATTCCATAAGTCAATATTACTCAAGTAAATAAATTAAAGATTATGAATCTTTAATACAAATGTTGTCCTCTATCGATTATATATTAATAAATTACTCGTATGCTCTTTGATTATTGAGCGAACCCAAGCTAAAGATTTTGTTGTAGTATTATTGATAGACATATTAAGATACACATATGTATTTGTTGAGCAAACTCAGGGTACATATATTAATAATTAGTCCATCATGAAATGGTAGGTATGAGTGAATAATTAAGGTAAAATTAAGATTAAAGCCATGGATTAGGATTTGTATATGATACAACCAGTAAAGTGTTATCCATAACTTATAGGCCTTTCATTTATTAAGCAAACTCATGATCAAAATACCAAGGCAAGCGAGTCCTAAAATCAACTAGAGAAAGCGACAGGCTGTTATATTTCTCTTAGGGTTTGAAAAGTATAAAAGTCTAGTTGGAGCTTATTAGTTAAATGAAATATAACGTTTAACTTTACTGATATTATAACAACATCTACTATGAATTTAATGTCTTAATCTACTAAGTTAAGTTTGCAGAAAAATTTCTACAGCAAAGTATTTTTCTAGAAATAGCAAACTCATGAAACCTAACTGCATGGGTTGGCTAAGAGAAATTAAGATACCACTCACATGTGAATGCTTATTCTCATCAATAACCAGGCCTTCAAGGATTAGACATGTTGAAGATGCGAGCACTGAACTAGTAATTGCTTATAACAAATGGGTTGCAAACCTAGAAATTGTTTGAGCAAGATTTCCTGGATTTTAATGACAAGAACTTCATACATCATTTACAATAGAAAATAGAAATAGCCATATAAACGGAGCTTTATATTGAAGTGGAGAATGTGTGCAACATTAGTGCATTATCGACAAATGAAGATTACATTGAAGACATTAATGTTACGAGTCTGTAATCATAGCTATAGCATGTTAAAACTCCTAAGAATCTTTCCATAATTATTCTGGATTTTAAAAATACTCAAAATAATTTTTAATATTTTTCTCAAAATTATTTAACATTTTAGAAAAGTCTAAAATAATGCTTAGGATAAAGCCAAAAAAATTTATGTATACCGATGGACCAATGGGGGCACATCGGTGGACATGAAATTTCATAAATCCTAAAGCTGCGAAGGATTTGAAACATTACATCTTTTCAAAAGTTTCAATCTTTCTCTCAGGATTCATGGCTTTAGTCACTACTCTTCGTGAAGTTTTTTTATTATCGATAAGTACATGTGTATTTCTAGAAATCAATACCTAACTTTTTGTTCTAAATCTCTTATTTTCTTAAAGTCTTTGGGATTTCAAAAAGAGTGATCAAATCAGTGCTCATTAAACTCTAACATATATTTTTTAATTATTCTATGTCCTAAACTCTTGTTCTTCCAATTTCAAAAGGGGTTCTTATGAGTTATAGAACTTTTTTAATCGTCTATAAATATATATTTTGAGATACACTTGCTGTCGAAGATTGTTTGTATTCTAAGCAAAGACCTATTCAGTGGCTCAAGCAATGTGTAAATATATTTCTCTATTTGAAGAGATGGTGTCAGTTAGTGGAAAGCTAGAACAGAAACTTTGGAATTGGACATAGGATGGTGCTCTGAACCAGTATAAAAATCTTGGTGTTTTTTTTATTTTTATCTTACTTTTCATCTGTAAGTTAGTTAAATTTGCTATATCATTTATTTAGCTGAGCTATATACACGGTCTACTAGAATTTCACTAAGTATCAGAGCAGGATCATTCATAGATCGTAACATTATATTGCATATATAAGTACTTTTGTTGATGGCCAGTCGACTACATAACCCCCACTATTTATTGGAAATGATTATAAATATTGGTTAACTAGAATGAAGATTTATATGGAAGCAAATGGTCTTGAGATATGGGATGCCACATAAAACCAATATTTCACTTCAACTACTCCATTAAATACACGGACTCCTGATTAAAGATTGTTGTTACAAATAACTCAAAAGTAATGAATATTTTATTTTGTGCTTTAGATAAAAATGAGTTTACTAAAGTCCTGATTTTCAAACTACAAATGAAATTTGGTAAACACCAAGGGACAAATTAAGTTATGCAATCAACAATCTCTATGTTAAAAATTAAATTTCAAAATTTTAGAATGAAAGAGAATGAAAATATATCAGATATGTATTATCGTCTTCAAGATATTACTCATGCACATGTTAGATTAAGAGAAACCATATATGAATATGATATTATGCCAAAAAAATTAAACCCTTTAACCAATGAGTAGGATAGGAAAGTATTAGCCATCGGAATGGCTAATGGTCTTTCCCTACTCAAGGTTGAAAATTTAGTTGGTAATTTTGTAGTGTATGAAGAATTTTATAGACAATGAGAATGCAAAATTAGGAAAAGAAAACTATCGCATTCCAAATTAAAGAAGATTCCGAGCTTGATGAAGATGAAATGCCATCATTGCAAAGAATTATAGAAAATTTAAGAAGCAAGTAAGAAGATGCAACAACAATAGAAATAACAATACTAATTCTACACTTTAATGCTTTGGATGTAACAAGTTTGGTCACGTAGAAAAAGATTGTCCGAATAAGAATAATGGAAAAGGAGAGTTCAAAGACAAGAACAAGTGTGAAAAATACAACAAGAAATAGAAGCTAATGTTTCAAGCTACATGGGGCGACTCAAATTCCTCATCTTCTTCAAAAAGTGATAGTGACGACAGCAAGAAAATCTCAGCTTCATGGCTACGAAAAATGAGATACTTTCTGATTTAACTTACAATGAACTTTTTGAGTTTAGCTTAGAACTAGGTAACTAATTTAGAAATCTTAGAAAAACTCATAATGAAACTATAGAAAAATTGAGTAGTGCAGAATTAGAAATAATCATGCTTAGAAGTCTATTTAGAAGAAGTAACCGATGAACAAAAAATGTCTTTATAAAAATCTAAACTTTGAAAATAGATCTTAAACACACTTTCAAGAAAAGTTAGAATTGACTAAAGAATATAATTTATTAAAATATCTAAACAAAGAGTTAAAGTTTTATCTTGATGTTTTAAATTCTAGAATTGATTGGTTAGAAAAAAATAAATTGTGATTTAGAAAATAAAAATATTGGGTTACATAGGAAATTTTAAAAATTAGAAAATTCAAAAAATACATTTGAAAATTTGGCGAATCAAATCTCTATACTTAAGGATGAACTTAAAACAAAAAGATATGAAATGTCAAATTATCGAATGAAAACTGTGAAATGAATATAAATCTAGAAAATCTAAAATATGAAAATTTGGAATTTAAAGAAAGACTAGAAAAGCTTACAACTAATGTTTCAAAATTTAATAAAGGCCCAGAAAATTTATCAAATTTGATAAAAAATTCAAGATCATCACACAACATAAATGGGTTTAGGCTTTAAGAAAACAAATTTAAGAGTACTCCAAAGAAGTATGGTTCCTTATATAAAAAAATTAAGAAATCAAATAGTAAGTCAAATAATGAAGTAGAAATGCCTAAAATTAGGACAATTAAGTCCAAATAATAATAATAATTTAATTAGAAAGAAGCATATAGAAAAGTTTATGATAGGTGTTCGTAATAGTGTTAATTATTCTTTCAAAGATTCTATCAAACCCTTGTACATGTGGTTGCCTAGACCTTAACCGTTGTACCCTAACGTAGGAAGTGGGTTCCAATGAATTTATTTATTTTTGAAGGTATGCACTCGCAATAACAAAAAATAAAGATGAATCTGGATAGCAGATGTTCCAATTTTATAATATGAAACTTTGGTATCTAACAAATATCAAGCCTATGGATGGAGGTACTATTTCTTTCAATGATAATTCTAAAGGCTATAAAATCGCGATAGGGGGCGCCTATAATAATATCAACCCAAATTCACCTTTAATTACAAATGTTCATTTATTTGAAAATCTAAAACGTAACTTATTAAGTATTAGTCAATTATATGGCAAAGATTTTAAAATAAATTTCGAGAAAGAAAATTGTCCATTTTTATCAAAATAAAAGATTATTTTCCAAGGTTTAAGAAATGTAATATTTAAATTTTAAATATGGAAGTTAATCATTACATTAATACCTGTCTTGTGGCAAACTCTAATGACGCATGGATTTTGCATTAACATTTCTATCATGAACTTTAAATTATTAAATAAAAATAGAAAAACATGAGATTGTGAAAGGATTTCCAAAAATGAATTTTAAATTCAATAATTTGTCTAATGCATGCCAAAAAGGTAAACTAAGAAAATCTTCTTTTAAACCTACAAATGAAATTTCAGCAAAGCAACTACAAGAATTACTTCATTGAAATTTGTTTGATCCGACTCAAGTTAGGTCAATAAGTCATAACAAATATATTTTTGGAATTCTTGATATATACATGGACATTCTTTTTAAAACATAACGTTAATAGTTTGAAATGTTTAAAATTTTGTAAAAAGAATTCAAAATTTAAAAGATTAAAATCTTGTAAATATTCAAAGTGTTTTGGGATATGAAAAAGACAACTTTACAGATTTCTGTACTAAAAATAGGATTAATCATAATTTTTCTTTTTCCAGAACACCACGGCAAAATGATGTCGTGGAAAGAAAAAAAAATTGAACTTTGGAAGAATGGGTTAGAACATTATTAAATAGCACTTCATCACCTTATAATTTCTTGGATGAAGCTATTGCTACTGTATGTTATGTTTTAAATCGCGTATCAATAAGACCAAAAACAAAAGTACCACTTATGAACTTTTTAATCGCGGTAAACATAAAATATCATACTTTAGAATTTAATGTTTAATATTAAATACAAATAATAATTCGAAAAAATTATTTTTAAAGACGATGATGGAATTTTTGTTGGATATTCAGGAAGAAGTAAAGCTTATAGAATTTTAAATAAAATAACTAATGTTATTGAGGAAACTTTACAAGTTTCCTTAAAGAAATATTTTAATAATTCTAAAGATGATACTGGAATATCAAATATAAACTAGTCAACATATATCTTTCAAATTACTAAGACAAATAAACCCAATGAAAATTCTTATCTTTAGAACGAAACATAATAAAGGATCCCCCTCGTATTTTAAAAGATCACCTACCCTATTGAAAATGTTTTAGGAGAATTAAGTACAAAAGTTCTAACTGGAAGACAATTGTAATGATTTGCCTTTCTTACACCCAAAAGACACTTAATACATCCTAGGTATCCGTGTGTCGATCATCTAAGTGTTCAACAAACAGATCATGAGGTAAAGAAAATAAAATACAAAGGAAACAAATATAGATTCTTCTTACAAACGACAAAGCTACATATATATCATCATAAAATAGTACATATGGTTACTCCAAAATGTTACATCAAAGTTAGAACAGGTATAATTCCCAAAAAGGATAGTTATTCTGTAATGATCCGCCTTTCATTCCACAGAAAGACGCATCATTAATAAGAAAGAAAGAGGTAGAAATAGAATAGATAGAAGAAAGAACTCAACAATATCATAATCTCACAGCGGAAACGGAACAAAATATAATATACCACATAGATATTACATAGTCATTTACATATTAGAGTTACGGAGACATAACAACTTCATCATATTAGATAGTTATAAAAGCCTGTCTATTATAAACTATAATACAATACATACATAATCACAGAGATATAACATAGCAGAAGCACTATATATCTACAAACGCTGAAGCCTTCTGCTCCATCTCTCCTCTAGAATTCGTCAAAGCTAACCTGAATTCCTGGGCAACTCGTAAAATTTGATCACCCAAGAGTTCAACAAAACAGAATAAACTCCAGGTCAGACATGGGTCTGGTGTGAGTAAACAGGTTAAAGTTGCTTAATTTCGAAAAACCTTTGAAAACAAAAGGTATCACGTAAGACTTCCCACACATAAACATGGGTAAGTTTTTACCTTACGCTAACCAAAACATTTGATAGAAAATCCAACGATATTATAATATGGCCTAGGGTTTTCAAGTAAATAAGAAATAGCTAAAATTGTTACATGATTAAAGTCCAGCATACTAGCCACAAAGTGGGTTATACAATCAAAACCGTTAGGGCATGTAGGAAGAATGGGTTTCCATCAATGGCAGGGCAACTGGGATACCGCCCATCACAGTACGTGGCCTAGATCACCGTACCGAGGATCCACCCTAAATCCCCTATAACACAGGCCGGAACCATCCCTTACTAGATAATCCCGGATAAGAAAACCCCAGCGGTTGTAGCTATTCAACCGCCCACACAGCCGAATAAAAATGGACTCTAGACAGGGGTAAATCTTATCCTACTTGGGTGCTACCCACTTAGCCTTGCTGCACCTCCCCTATTTTAGCCATTTCCGGTTGATGAGGCTTGAGGCTATGATTACCTATATAGAACACATCTATCTTAGAATGCTCATAGTCCACCTGACTATGTTCTAAAAGCATTCAATCCATACAAGTTCGTTCCGGGTTCGAACGAAACCGAAGGCATTACCTCGTTACATACATTTTAGATTCACCCTCAGAGTTAACGACAATAACCCTTGCACTCTGAAACTCCATCTCGAACCTGAAAGCACTATCTCCGTCATAATCGTATTGGAATCACCCTTAGATTTTTTAACGACAAATAATTATTACACTTTGAGTCTTCAACTTGACCTTCACTTGAATTCACGACCTAACGTTTAACTTGGATCGATGTGGTTTTTAGATAATCAAATCTGATCTCCGATACCAGTCTCATCGAAATCCAAATGTATCTTAAAGGCCAAGTTGTTTAAAGTTTAAGCAATTCAATTCAATTCAATTATTTTGAATTCACACATCATTAACACAGATAAATATCACACATCTATCACTGATATATACAATATCATACCACAGAATATCATAGCATATCATCCAATAGATATCAACTGATTCAGACATTTACACAAACAATCATCCACAAACAGGAATTATTAATTCATATCATAATTAACCATCTAATCATGCTTAACCATTAGTTAATTACAACCCTTTAATTAATTAATCACTCCTTAATTACCTTATCAATCAATTAATCTCCAATCAAAGATTAATTACCCTTTTAACTATCAATTAATAAATCTTAATTATTAATTAATCTCCTTCAATACAAAGTAATCAATCCTTAATTTAATTTTATAATCAATTAATCAACCTTTAATTAATTGATTAATTATCCATTAACTATTGATTAATAACCTTAATTAATTAATCAATATCTCTTAATACAAATTAATTAATCCATAATTATTCTTATAATTAATTAACTAATTAATTGTCTCTTAATTATTAATTAATAAACCTAATTATTAATTAACAAAAATTAATTACAAATTAATTACTCCTTAATCACCAGTTGATTAATCATTAATTAATAGTTAACCCATCCTTAATTAACAGTTAACCAATCCTTGATTATCAGTTAACCAATCCTTAAATATCATTTGATTAATCCTTAATCACCATTTGATTAATCAATTAATTACCATTAAACAAATTCTTAATTAATTACAGATTAATTATCCTTTAACTGTTAATTAATAAAACCGGATTATTAATTAATAAATTAATTGCAAATTAAGCACTTCTTAATCACTAGTTAAGTAACCTTAAATTAGTTAATTAACTACTCATTAATTTCTTAATTAATCAATCTTAATTACTTAATTAATTAAGTCTTAATTACACTTAATTACTTAATTAATTAATCTCTAATCATTAATCAATAATCTTCATTACCTAATTAATGATTTTTAATTACAAATTAATTAATCTTTAAATTAATTAACTTTCAATCCTTAATCATTTATTAATCAAGTAAGTTAATTACCCTAAATTAATTTTTTAATTAATCCTTTATAAATTAATTAAACTAATAGATTATACTTAATTTCCTTAAATTAATTTAATTGATATCAAGACATTAAAACCTTAATTATCTTAAGATAGAACATTATCTTATAAATACCTTAATTACCATTAACATAATTACGCCATTTATCTTTAAAATTATCTTTACTTAACTAAATCATTAATTAAGTTTTTTTAAATAAAACAATCATTTAGCTTGATAAATTAAAGTTATCAAAACATAACTCCCTCTTAAATAACTTAAAACATTTATCAAATAATAGTTTTTAAAAACCAGTTTTCAATTTGAATTTAAAAACTTGCTTAAGTTTTAAAATTTCATTCCTAATTCAAATTTAAAAATCATTTTAAACTTCACTTAACAAAATCTAAATTTAACAAATTTCAACTTCTTAATCAAAATGTTAAAGAAAACATTTATTAAATATAAAGTAATTTATATAAAAGGTTTAAACTAATTTAAATTTTAAATTTCAAAAAACCTATTTTTTAAAAGTCTTTTTAAAACTACTCAATCACAATTCTTCGGGTCAAACCCAAAGGCCACTCGGGTTTAAACCCCAGTTTTCTTTCTCTTCTCCCATTTTTTTCAACACTTAGATAAAATTTTAAGTTTTAAAACCAACAGGCTAATCTCATATAAACTACCGGAGTATAAACTCGAGTTTCTTACCCTAAAACTCGAACCTTTCTTCAAGCAAACATAATCCAAAATGGCTGACACCAGAACATTACCGTGCACATGCACCATCGCCGGAGCCACCTCCGACCCTCATCGCACCCTCCGGCACTTTACCCTATGTCGTAGAAATCAATATCGACCACAAAAACATAATCACGATCCCTCAAACAAGATCGATCTACCCAGTTGAGTCTGGAACTAAAGCAACCTTCAGCAAAATCTTTCGACCACACTACTCCGACCACCAGAGGTTCGACGACTCTGGCCATCCCTTCTGAACCACCATGCTACCATTCCCCAGAGTATCAAGTAACTCGCATCATCAGAGACGATGCAACAACCACCAAATCCAGCTTCAATAAAAATAGGGTTAAAAACTTAACTCGACCACCACCGACGCCTCTGCAACATATCCACCCTCCAGACATTTTTGCTCGGACCACCAGACCTCGCTCCACCTCTAGTGATGTTCTCGACCACCCCAGATGCTTCGGCCACCAGAATTCACCCAAAAACCACTTTCCAGACATCCCCCAAATTCACTTTCATTTCAATGTTAAAAATTTGGATTTTCGGTTTAAAAATCCTATCTTTCAGAGATGATTCAAGATATATACATGAATTAATAAAATTCAACATTTGATTTATCCTATATTTAAGATTTCAACTGTATTTTCTTGTTTCCAGGAAATTACTAAACATAAAATACTTAAACTTGTTTTTAAAAACCTAGATGATGTTTAAACTAGACTTGTTTTTAAAAACCTAGATGATGTTTAAAGTAGACTACCTTGTTTGAACACCAAAATTTCACAGTGATTAGATAGAGAGTTTTGAATTTTTGTTCATTTTGAAATCTCTGTAATCTTATAAAGAACAGAGAGGCACAGACATTAGACATGCATAGTCAAATACATTCATATGCACAGAGGTACCACATATATATACATGCAATCATTCATTTCAGAGATTCACAAGCAACAGATACTCATTTATTTAAGTTATAAATAAAAGTTTACACACATTTTAAAAGCAGAGGTTTTGAAAACTGGATTGGAAACTTGCATACTATTGTTTTGATTTCTGAAACTTGTATTGCTTGAAACTTAAAAACTGAAAAGGCTTTGAAGCTTGATTGTTTTGAAGCTGGAATGCCTAACTGGACTGGAACATGATGATTCAAACTTTGATTCCAGGCTTGCAGTTTTGAAAGTGTTCCAGGCTTTTGAAAACTGCTTATAGGGTTTGCTCTAAGTTTTGAAAATTGGTTACAAATTTTGATTTTGAGCTTAAACTTTTGATTTGAAAAATGTTTGTAGTGTTTTGATTATTTTGTTTGAGAAATTGATTACAAGCTTGTTCTCGAGGATTTTGGTTGCAATTGAAACTTGCTACAGGCTTTGATAAATTTGTTACAGGGTTTGAATAAATGTTTCACATGTATTGATTTTTTTAGAGGAGATGTTTCAGGTTTGAGAAGAAATTACAGGGTTTTGAAAAATATGGTTTCAGGCTTTTGAAAATGCTCTTTGAAAATAAGAAGATAAGAAAAAAAAGGAATGAAGGAAGAAGATGTAAGTTTATATCATCTAAATTATGGTTGATAAAAATTAAAGAAAAGAAAAAAATTAAAGGACACTTGTTAAATTTTGTTACATTGGTCGTTAACAATTCTAATCTACTTACACATGTTATATCAAGCTTCTTTAATTAACACTTGTAATTATTTATATTTATATTATTTTTAAATAAATTTAAAAGCTATTAAATTAAATTTCCTTTTTAAATAAGTACTTTTATTAATTTATAAATGCTTTTCTAAATTTATTTAATTAAAACTTTTAAAATAAAATAAGATAATAACCAATTAAATTCTAAATAAAATCATATAAAATTATTTAATCCATTTTAAAATGTTAATCTAAAATCTTTTGTATTTATTTACTATTAAATAAATATTTTCTAAATTTATATAAATAAAATTCCTTTGTTAAATTAATACGAAATAAATCTTATTTTAAATAAAAACTTTATTCATATATTCTTTTATATCCAAAATAATTTCAAGATATATAAATATTCTTTTTAAATTCTAAATTTAAATCAAAATTTCAAATTCAATTTAAAACTTCAATTTTAAATCAAATCAAATATATCTATATTAATTTAAACAACCACATTAGTAAATTTGAGAATATTAAATTCTAATTTAAAGTTAACTTAAATAAATAAATATACATATATATGTATATACACATTTAAACAACACTTATTAAATTTGAAAACAATAAGTCTATTTAAAATCAAATTTATAAAATAACACAAATAAAATACTTATTTTATTTAAAATCAATATATATCTATATTTAAAAAGATCACATTATTATTACTTTTGTAATTTATATTTGAAAATAACAATTTTATCAATTTTAAATAATTTAAATGAGTAGATTATCACATTTTAAATTCCATGAAATCTCGGGACACCACATTCCTCCCCCCTTAAAAGAATTTCGTCCTCGAAATTTAAAACAAGATAATCCAAAAAAAATATTTCATTTTAACTATTCAAGCATACCTATCAGCCAAACACTATCAACCAAACAACAATTCACCCAAACAAACAGTTTGTTCAAACAAACAATTCATTCAAATAAACAACACCAGCTATCCGGACACATATCCAGATAAGTCTTCCTAAACAACTCAGAGTTTCCCAAGACAAACTCTGAAATCCTAACTCCACAACAAGAGATAGATCGTTCACGTATTTCCTCATGTGAGATACATGAAAATATTGTGAATTCTAGCCATCCAAACTGGCAATTCAATCCTGTAGACCACAATCACTAATCCTTTCCTAATAAGCTCCACCATCGCAGATGCCTCATGGATCAAAACTGAACCAAGAGCCAGATGATCTCTCAACTATACCCAACAGAATGGAAATCTACAAGGTCTTCCATACAAAACTCCTTAGGGTGCCATCTAGATATTCGTCTGATAACTGTATGAGAATTCTAATAAATACAGTTGGTCCTCTCAACATCCATCAAAATCCAATACACTAGCCCTCAGCCTATCTCTAGAATTTGGTTCAGCCTTTCCGTTGGTCTAGGAATGATAGGCTGTACCCAAACTAAATCTCGAACCCAAAGCTGACCACAAAGCCTCCCAAAACTTGCTGGAGAAGATAGGATCACGATCGCTAGCAATGTTGACTGGAACACCAAGCAGTCGGACAAACTCTCAAGAAAAACTCAGCCAAAGATGCTGCAGTACGGGTTGCCTTGACCGAAATAAAACGGGCGTTCTTGGTTAACCGATCTTCAATCACCCATATTCCTTTATTTCTCTTCTTGGTCCTTGGCAGACCATCAATGAAATCCAAAGAAATCATTTCCCACTCCCACTTCGGAACTTCCAAAGGCTGCAACAAACCAGCGGTCTTCTGCTGATCACCTCCACTTGTTGACAGATCGCATATCCATAGACGAAAGCAGCTACATCCTTCTTCAAGCTCGGCCACCAGAAGACTCTCTCTATAACCATATACATTTCTGAAAACCCTGGGAGGATACTCAGTCTGGAGCGATGACTCTCTGCCAGAACTTCTTGCTTCAAAATCCAGAAATTTGGAACAAAAATCCATCCGATGACCCTCAATGTTCCTTGGCCATCAAAACACAAAACTGAAACACTGATCATTCTTGAGTCAATCCATCCATTTCTGGCACATACAAACGTCCGAGTAGACCTCAAGCTCACTCTTGCCATCAGAAATAGCTCGAACAGTCACACTAGTCAGCTTTGCCTTCAAATCCAAGAAAGCCTCTTCACACTCCGGTCCACTTAAACTTTGCTCCTTTCTGAGTGTCTTGGTTAAGTGTGAAGAAATCTTAGGAATATCCTTGATAAATTTTCTGTAGAATTCTGCCAAACCAGAATGCTTCCACTCCTGAATAGTAGCTACCTGGGTTGGATCTACAGAAATACCATCACCAAAAATAAAATGCTTCCACAAAGTCTCTAACATTAACTCCAAATGCCGCTTGCGCTTCTCTTCAGACTTGGAGTAGACAAGAAAAATATTGATGAACATAAGGACAAACTTATATCATGCATCCCGAAAAACTCGATTCATCAAATCCACACAGAATCTCAAAAGACCCATCTGATTAGGCCACAAAGACAATAGCTGAATCCCAACTGAAAAAAAACTAAGCTGAACAATGGCCACTTGCTCCCGGAACTAAAGACGGTCCAAAACTCTATCTCCAGATGAGGACAAACCTTACATTTCCTCGAAAATATCTAGAAATCTCTGACCACTTCGGTGGACTCCAAGCCTTTTGGAGATGCCTCGACTCTGTGCAAAAAATTGCTCAAAAAAACTCCGGCATCATCGCAAGTCACTTTTGCGATTCTTCCCAACTCAGTCTCTAAAGATAAAGTCCTTGCTTCGCACACCCAAAATAGCCTATACACATCCAATCAATCCAAAACAAGATCAATCCCTTTGAAATTCAATACAAAAGGGTCACCAGAAAAACTATAAGGGAGATAAGAAAGTTTTAAACCTCCACAGATTTTATCTAACTTGGTTACTCCGCCTATACGATTAGATACAAAGATAGGACGGTTAACCAAAAAAAGAGAGGGATAAAACTCCTCTAGAACTCATGTTGGAAATCCAAACAGATACCCAACAAATAGGTAGGTGTGTGTGTGTATATATATATATGTATGTATGTATAATTACAAATATGCGCTCTCAAGATAGACACCACTCCGGAGCCTAGGTAATTCTCTCAACCTATGCTCTGATACCAAGTGTAACGACCCGCCTTTCATTCCACAGAAAGACACATCATTAACAAGAAAGAAAGAGGTAGAAATAGAAAAGATAGAAGAAAGAACTCAACAATATCAGAATCTCACAGCGGAAACAGAACAAAATATAATGTATCTCATTGATATTACATAGTCATTTACATATCAGAGTTACACAAACACAACAACATCATCACATTAGACAGTTACAAAAGTCTGTCTATTATACAAGTCTAATACAATACATACATCACCACAGAGATATAACACAACGGAAACACTATATATCTACAAATGCTGAAGCCTCATGCTCCATCTTTTCTCCAGAATTCGTCAAAGCTAACCTGAATCCCTTGGCTACTCATAAAAATTTGAGTACCCAAGATTTTAAAGAAAACAGAATAAATTCCGGGTCAGACATGGATCTGGTGTGAGTAAATGTGTTAAAGTTGCTTAACTTTGAAAAACCTTTGAAACAAAAGGTATCACGTAAGAATTCCCACACATAAACATGGGTAAATTTTTACCTTACGCTAACCAAAACATTTGATAGGAAATCCAGCGATATTATAATAGGGTCTAGGGTTTTCAAGTAAATAAGAAATAGCTGAAATTGTTACATGATTAAATTCCAGCATACTAGCCACAAAGTGGGTTATACAATCAAAATCGTAAGGGCACGTAGGAAGAATGGGTTTCCATCAATGGAAGGGCTACTGGGGTACCATCCGTCACAGTACATAGCCTAGATCACCATACCGAGGATCCACCCTAAATCCCCTGCAACACAAGGCCAGAGCCATCCCTTACTGGATAGTCCCAAATAAGACAACCCAGTGGTTGTAGATATTCAACCGCCCACACAGCCGAATAAAAAGGGAGTCTAGACAGGGGTAAATCTTATCCTACTTGGGTGCTACCTACTTAGCCTTGCTGCACCTCTCCTGGTTTAGCCATTCCTGGTTGATGAGGCTTGAGGCTACGATTACCATTATAGAACACATCTATCTTAGAATGCTCATCGTCCACCTGACGATGTTCTGAAAGCATTCAATCCATACAATTTCGTTCCGTCTTCGAACGAAACCGAAGGCATTATCTCGTTACACTCATTTTGGAATCACCCTCAGAGTTAACAACATTACCCTTGCACTCTGAAACTCCATCTCGAACCTGAAAGCACTATCTCCGTTATACTCGTTTGGAATCACCTTCAGTGTTTTTAACGACAAATAGTTCTTACACTTCGAGTCTTCAACTTGATCTTCACTTGAATTCACGACCTAACGTTTTACTTGGATCGATGTGGTTTTCAGATAATCAAATTTGATCTCCGATCCCAGTCTTACCGAAATCCAAACGTATCTTAAAGGCCAAGTTATGTAAAGTTTAAACAATTCAATTCAATTCAATTATTTTGAATTCACACGGCATTAACACAAATAAATATCACACATTTATCACTGATATACACAATATCATACCACACAAAAAATATAGTAGCATATCATCCAATAGATATCAATCAATTCAGACATTTACCCAAACAATCATCCACAAATAGGAATTATTAATTCATATCATAATTAATCCTCTAATCCTTCATTAATTAATTACTACCCTTTAATTAATTAATCACTCCTTAGTTACCTTATCAATCAATTAATCTCCAATCACAGATTAATTACCCTTTTAACTATTAATTAATAAACCTTAATTATTAATTAATATCCTTCAATACAAAGTAATCAATCCTTAATTACTTTTATAATCAATTAATTAACCTTTAATTAACTGATTAATTATCCATTAGCTGTTGATTAATAACCTTAATTATTAATCAATATCTCTTAATACAGATTAATTAATATTCTTATAATTAATTAATTAATTAATAATTAATTAACTAATTTCTCTTAATTATTAATTAATAAACCTAATTATTAATTAACAAAACTTAATTACAAATTAATTACCCCTTAATCACCAGTTGATTAATCCTTAATTAACAGTTAACCCATCCTTAATTAATAGTTAACCGATCCTTAATTATCAGTTAACCAATCCTTAATTATCATTTCATTAATCCTTAATCACCATTTGATTAATCAATTAATTACCATTTAACAAATTCTTAATTAATCTTTAATTACATATTAATTATCCTTTAACTATTAATTAATAAAACCTGATTATTAATTAATAAACTTAATTGCAAATTAAGCACTTCTTAATCACTAGTTAAGTAACCTTAAATTAGTTAATTAACTACTCATTAATTTCTTAATTAATCAATCTTAATTACTTGATTAATTAAGTCTTAATTACACTTAATTACTTAATTAATTAATCTCTAATCATTAATCAATAATCTTCATTATCTAATTAATGATTTTTAATTACAAATTAATTAATCTTTAAATTAATTAACTTTTAAACCTTAATCATTTATTAATCAAGTAAATTAATTACCCTTAATTAATTTCTTAATTAACCCTTTATAAATTAATTAAACTAATAATTTATACTTAATTTCCTTAAATTAATTTAATTAATATCAAGACATTAAAACCATAATTATCTTAAGATAAAACATTATCTTATAAATGCCTTAATTACCATTTACATAATTACTCCATTTATCCTTAAAATTATCTTTACTTAATTAAATCATTAATTAAATTTTTTTTAAATAAAACAATCATTTAACTTGATAAATTAAAGTTATCAAAAAATATCTCCCTCTTAAAATAACTTAAAACATTTATCAAATAATAATTTTTAAAAACTAATTTTCAATTTGGATTTAAAAACTGGCTTTTATATAAACTTTTAAAATTTCATTCCTAATTCAAATTTAAAAATCACTTTAAACTTCACTTAACAAAATCTTAATTTAACAAATTTCAACTTCTTAATCAAAATGTTAAAGAAAATATTTATTAAATATAAAGTAATTTATATAAAAGGTTTAAACTAATTTAGATTTTAAATTTCAAAAACCTAGTTTTTGTCTTTTTAAAACTACTCAATCACAATTCTTCGGGTCAAACCCAAAGGCCACCCGGGTTTAAACCCCAGTTTTCTTTCTCTTCTCCCATTTTTTTCAACACTTAGATAAAACTTTAAGTTTTAAAACTAACAGGCTAATCTCATATAAACTACCCAAGTATAAACTCGAGTTTCTTACCCGAAAACCCGAACCTTTCTTCAAGCAAACCACAATCGAAAACAGCTGACACAGAACATCATCGTGCACGTGCACCATCGTCGAAGCCACCTCCGACTCTAGCCACACCCTCCGACACTTCACCCTATGTCGCAGCAACCAATATCTACCACAAAAACATAATCATGATCCCTCAAACAAGATCGAGCTACCCAGTTGAGTCTGGAACTAAAGCAACCTTCAGCAAAATCTCTCGACCACACTGCTCTAACCACTAGAGGTCGGACGACTCTGGCCATCCCTTTCCAAACCACCACGCTACCATTCCCCAGAGTATCAAGCAACTCGCATCATCAGAGATGATGCAACGACCACCAACTCCAGCTTCAACAAAACTAGGGTTAAAAATTTGACTCGACCACCACCGACGCCTCTGCAACATATCCACCCTCCAAACATTTTTGCCTGGACCACCAGACCTTGCTTCACCTCCAGTGATGTTCCTGACCACCCCAGATGCTCCGGCCACCAGAATTCACCTAAAAACCATTTCCCAAACATCCCCCAAATCCACTTTCATTTCAATGTTAAAAATTTGGATTTTCGGTTTAAAAATCCTATCTTTCAGAGATGATTCAAGATATATACTTGAATCAATAAAATTCAACATTTGATTTATCCCATATTTAAGATTTCATTTGTATTTTCTTGTTTCCAGGAAATTCCCAAACTTAAAATAATTAAACATGTTTTTAAAAACCTAGATGATGTTTAAAATAAACTAACTTGTTTGAACACCAAAATTTCACAGTGATTAGATAGAGAGTTTTGAATTTTGTTCATTTTAAATCTCTGTAATCTTAAAAAACAAATAGAGAGGCACAGACATGGACATGCATAGTCAAATTCATTCATATGCACAGAGGTACCACATATATATACAAGCAATCATTCATTTCAGAGATTCACAAGCAACAGATACTCATTTATTTAAGTTATAAATAAAAGTTTGCTCACCTTTTAAAAGCAGAGGTTTTGAAAACTGGATTGAAAACTTGCATACTGTTGTTTTGATTTCTGAAACTTATATTGTTGAAACTAAAAATTGGAAAAGGCTTTGAAGCTTGATTGTTTTGAAGCTGGATTGTTTTGAAGCTGGAATGCCTAACTGGACTGGAACATGATGATTCAAACTTTGATTCTAGGCTTGCAGTTTTGAAAGTGTTCCTGGCTTTTGAAAACTGCTTATAGGATTTGCTTTGAGTTTTGAAAATTGGTTACAAATTTTGATTTTGAGCTTGAACTTTTGATTTTCTTGTTTGTGGAATTGATTACAAGCTTGTTCTTGAGGATTCTGGTTGCAATTGAAACTTGCTACAGGCTTTGATAAATTTGTTACAGGGTTTGAATAAATGTTTCACAGGTATTGTTTTTTTAGAGGAGATGTTTCGGGTTTGAGAAGAAATTACAAGGTTTTGAAAAAAATGATTTCAGGCTTTTGAAAATGCTCACTGAAAATAAGAAGATAAGAAAAAAAGAATGAAGGAAGAAGATGTAAGTTTATATCATCTAACTTATGGTTTGTAAAAATTAAAGAAAAGAAAAAAAAATTAAAGAAGGACACTTGTTAAATTTTGTTACATTTGTCATTACCAATTCTAATCTACTTACACATGTTATCTCAAGCTTCATTAATTAACAGTTGTAATAACTTATATTTATATTATTTTTAAATAAATTTAAAAGCTTTTAAATTAAATTTCCTATTTAAATAAGTACTTTTATTAATTAATAAATTCTTTTATAAATTTATTTAAATAAAACTTTTAAAAGAAAATAAGATAATAACCAATTAGATTCTAAATAAAATCATATAAAATTATTTAATTCATTTTAAAATGCTAATTTAAAAGCATTTGTATTCATTTACTATTAAATAAATATTTTCTAAATTTATATAAATCAAATTCCTTTGTTAAATTAATATAAAACAAATCTTATTTTAAATAAAAACTTTATTCATATATTCTTTTATATCCAAAATAATTTCGAGATATATAAATACTCTTTTTAAATCCTAAATTTAAATCAAAATTTCAAACTCTAATTCTATTTAAAACTTTAATTTAAAATCAAATCAAATATATATATATATATATATATATATATATATATGTTAATTTAAACAACCACATTAGTAAATTTGAGAATATTAAATTCTAATTTTAAAGTTAACTTAAATATATATATATATATATATATATATACACATTAAACAGCACTTATTAAATTTGAAACAATTAGTCTATTTAAAATCAAATTTATAAACTAAGACAAATTAAATATTTATTTTATTTAAAATCAATCTATATCTATATTTAAAAACATCACATTATTATTACTTTTGTAATTTATATTTGAAAATAACAATTTTATCAATTTTAAATAATTTAAATAAGTAGATTATTACATTTAAATTCCTTGAAATCCCGGGATATCACATATTCAGCCTGCCTAAATTACTAATAGATAATGTACAGTCACAACGGAAATAAACATAACTACTAGATATAGTGAAAGCTTCTGCTCCATGCTGCTTCCCAAAATGCTCCAAAGAAACCAAATTACTCATAAAAATTTAAGTACCCAAGAGTTTAAAGGAAAGAAATAAAAATCCGGATCGGACATGGGTCTAGTGTGAGTAAATCATATGTTTAACTTTATAAAAACCTTCAAATAAAAGGTATCTCGTAAGACCATGCCACACATAAACACGGATGAGTTTTTACCTTACGATAACCAAAACATTTCTATATAAAATCCTCTGATATCATCGTAATTTCTAGGTTTAAATAAATATGGAATCATAGCCAAAATTGTTACATTATTAAATTCCAGCATAATAGTTATTCAATAAAGTGCGAGCGCTTCTATTGAGAAATGGATTCCAACTATGAAAGAGTAAGGGTCTACCCACCGAATCTGTACATCTCTAGATAAAATGTACGGGAGGCCACAATGCAATGTACCTCTGCTACTCAGGACCGGCCCTACCAGTTATTGTGTAGCACCGAAATTGATCACCACAATAACCATAAAAAGGGATGCCAAAGCATACATAAGCCGAAGATTTCGCTCTCGATTTGGTGATGATCATACCCTAATGGGAGCGATCCACATAGCCTTGCTGCATGCCCCTGCTTTAGTCATTTTCCCAGTTGATGAGCCTTGAGGCTATTACCTATTTATATAGCAATCATCTTGGAATGCTAACACTGCCCTCCAAGCAGCAATGCAATGCTAGCATTCATCCACACAAGTTGTTCTCGGATCAAACAAACATTCAACATTTTCCATTTTCCATTTTTGAATTACCATCAGGAAGAATAGTACCATCAAGAAGAATAGTACAGCTTCATAACATACTTCGTAACAATCCACCATGTACGTTGTTAGTTTGGAGTAGTCTGGGTAAATTTTACTTATCCGAAACCGATGTCCTCAAACTATGTGACAATTCCTAGCTATGTCAATTTTGGTTCTTTTGGAATTATATAATAAGTATTAGAGTCCTCGCTGTGGAACTCTAATATACACAACATACTTCCTGAGTTAAAATATGTCAAGTTATAAATAGTGGACAATCCGCTACTTTGGGTAATTATACAGAGTTCGCATATGGATAACCATATAATAACCATATACTTAATTTAAACATGACCCATTGATAGGACTTAACCCTCCCATATCTATCACGTTTTCGATATTTCGGCCGTACTCTATCCCTTGCCTAAAAAATAATTCTAGATCTCACAAATAAAGGATCTGCCTACTCATCGGCTTAACTATAGGTTGACTTACTTCCCATTAATGTGCCATCACATGAACATTGGTTTCATATTTGTTTGAGGTTACATAAGGGTAATCGATAATGAAATCCCCATATTTAAAACATTTTGGAAAAGGAAAGACTGTCTTAAAACAAACTGATATTTGGTAACAAAAATGATTTTTAAATTAAAAACCCTTATTAATTGATTAAATAACAAATTAAACCTTTTTTTAAATAATAGTTAAATCTTAATTAAGTCTAAATTAGCAACTTAATTAAATTTAAATTAAACAATAATTAATTAAATCCCTTTAATAAAAATTAATTAATAATTAATCTTTAATAAATAATTTAACAATTAATTATTAATTAAATAATAATTAACTTTGATTAATTAACTAATTAAAATTAAATTAATTGATTAACACTTAAGTATCAATTACCTTTATTAACAAATAATTAAATACTGATTACTTAATTGATTAATTAAATAAATAATCAATTAAATAATAATTACCTTTTTAATTACTTTTTTTAAATTTGCGAAAAGATTCCTAAATGATAACATCTTTAGATTCCAAAAAGAGTTCGACTCTTCGAACTGCACATATAACGACTATAGCTATACGACTCGTAATTTTTAAAAACTTGAAATTTTATTTTCTAAGTCTTTTCCAACTTTAACTCTTGGAAAACTTTACTAAAACATAAAGGTATGTTTCTAGAGAACTAAAGAAAGTTTTAAATTTGGAAATATCTTTAAATTTTAAGACCAAAGATTATAGTTTTTATACAAGAGATTCCATGTCACTTAAGTTAGCAAAATTGCCAACTTCCTTAGCATACGATCAATTATTTAACATCATAGCATACATAATTACATCACACCCATATCACAACATAAAATCAGGTCATATCCAACATATACAAGTGGGGATTAGAACTTGCAATAAATTTGACATTTCAGTTCTCAAATTCCAAACTATTTGTCATGTCATCCAAACATATACGCATATATCCAAGCTAATAGAATTTATATCCAAACAACATCATATATTTATAACAAATCAAGCATATATTTAAGTTATAAAATTTTGGAAGGAATTAAAGTGGAAATCTAAGGCTTTTTAAAAATTTGAAATATATTAGGAAGCCATGAAAGACTTTCTTAAGAGCTTAGAAATTTTGGAAATGAAGGTAAGAATGAGAAAAATGAAAATAAATTAAGAAAATTTGCTTTTATAATATGTTAACAAGTGAATTTACTAAAATACCCTATGCACTTTACCCTTTCTCACAGTTTGACACCTTACTTTTCATGTCCCCCTCCCTCCAAATAACGTGAAAAACATGTTTCCCGCCTTTCGTTTCAAAGCCAACATGATATGACTCCATTTGTACCAAATGTTGGAAGAAGAATCTTATATATTATATGTATTTTTAACTTTTTAAACAAAATCTTATCCTCTCTATATATAAATGCATGCTTAAGTGTACATACATGTACATATACATTCCAACATGACTAAAGTGATTTATAAATGTATGCATGTATATACAAAAGTGTTACGATATTTTCGATAAATTTTAGTCGGTGAAAATTCGAAAATTCGAAAAAATCGACCTCCGGTCACATTTTCAATCTTTCTTCGAACTAATTATTTTTGTAAACAAAATTTAAAAATGATTTTGCTATCATTTGTTATAATTTAAAAGATTTTTGTTTTTATTATAATATATACTATTTGAATTTTTAAAATTAATTAAATATTCGCAAATCAAAGCAATGAAATTTTGGGCCGTTACAAAAACTATTTCACCATATTTAGTTATTATTTAAAAGGAGTTTATTTTGAGTTATAAAGTACATTAATTTGTTAAATGAAAAATATATCTAAATATTCGTTATTAAGGTAATTAAATTCTAGGTCGTTGCATTCCCTCTCCTTAAAAGAATTTCGTCCCAAAATTAGCACATAAGAAGATAACTCGATTACTTGAAAAGCTATATATTCATATCATAAATCACATAAAAAGACATACATTAAACATCCATAGTAAACATTTCTTAAACTATACATACAAACAAACAACTAGCTGTCCTAACATTAACTCAGGACAGGCCTCCTTCATATGATCTATAGTCTTCCACGTGCAGTCTCTAGGATCCTCACTCCATTGTATTTTAACCAACTGCACTACCTTATTGCGCAACCGCTTATCATCCTGATCTACAATATAGACTAAATGTCTAACCACTGTCAAGTCTGGCTCCACTTCCAGATCCTCCATCTCAGATGGCTCTACAATCAAGGTCGGATCATGCACAAATTTCCTTAAATGCGACACATGGAATACATTATGAACACCTACCAACTCTCTGGCAACTCAACTTTATAATCAAGAGACTCAATCCTTTTAAGAATATGGAAAGGTCTAATATACCTTGGATCTAACTTCCCAGCTTTCCCAAATCTAATAGCTCCTCTAATTGGAGAAATCTCAATAAACACAAGGTCTCCAACATCAAATTCCAAATCTCGTCGCCTCCTATCAACATAACGCTTTTGGCGATCTTAGGCTGCCTTCGTCTTTTTCTTAATCACCGTAGCTTCCTCCGTCGCCTCTCGAATCACATCTGGACCGAACTAGACGATCTCCAGACTCTACCCAACATGCAGGAGGCTTGCATGGACGTCCATAGAGAGCTTTATAAGGTGTCATACCGATGCTTACTTGGAAGCTATTGTTATACGATAATTCCACTAGATGTAGATTGTAACAGATGCTGTAGTAATCCATAGTTATTAATCCCCGACAACCAAATACGGCGGTGTTAGATTCACTGATACACAAAAACAGATGAACATAGAAATTTTCAAACCTTAAAAAAATTACATTCCATTGCAAAATATTTCCAATTCATTACATAATCCCATATTCGCAAATCACGTTCGGAGAAAATATATTTTTTACAACATATTCCAAGAGCAACATATGAAGATGCCCCCTTGAATGATCAGAGTATATATAGGCAATATAACAACTTTTCCATTACAAACAACATAGTGGAATCAAAATAAAAAAAACTTTATATAGCTATCATGACTTCTACATGTCTCCAAAAACGTTATTCGTTTAATGACGTACCTGAAAACCTCAACTCTCAAATTACTCAAAATCAATTGAGTACCCGAGAGTTTAAGGGGAAAAAACATAAACTTCGAGTTAGACAGAAAGCCTGGCATGAATAATAATCTACCATCTCAAATCATTTAGATATCTAGCCACTACAGGAAAAAACACCTTTGACTACAGCTATTCTTAACGTTTCACCATTCAATGCCGTCAATGAAAATCTTGGTGGGAAATTTTTACGTTTAAACGCTAAGAAAACCTAAAATTATATAACTTTGCCGCCTCATTTTGTCACTTCGCCTATTTACTTTTCTCAGCCTTTCATTCGTTAAAACCTCCACCACCTAAAATGAAATTAACCCTCTCTTCCGATCATCGAAATTCGCCTCCATCGGTGCTGCTTCATTGTTCAGGCATCTCCCTTCACCATTCTTTTGATTTCGAATCTGAATCATCACTGCTAGCTGCTTCCTATACAGGTACTTATTTTCAACCATTAGTCAATTTTTTTAGGTTTAAAATGGGTTCTTCAATTAGTTTAATCGTTCATCGATCTCGGTTTTGTTATTTCGGTATGTGTTTTTCGATTGCCCTAAATCAGAATTTGTTGGTAAATTGATGTTAATGAGTTTATTAAGATTGTTGTATATTAATAACTTTATTTTAAAGAATTTGGATATCTAGGAAAATAGGGTGTTTTTTGTTGTTTTTTAATTAGGGTCAGATTCTATTAATAAGTTTTTTTCTGTTGTTAATAAGTTTTTTAATTAAGAAAATAGGGTCTTTTTTGTTGTTTTTTAATTAGGGTCAGATTCTGCAAGCACTACAAGTTTTTTTTTGTTAATAAGTTTTTTAATTAGGAAAATCCTATGCATGTCGTGTTGCATTTTGAACAAAATGTCTTAATCGAAGTACAAATAATTCTTGTTTATATTAATGCACTAGTGCTTTGATTACATTCTAGGTGATATTTTGATAGACATGATTTTCGTAATAATTGTTAATTTATATCATGGTTGTAACGACCCGTAAATTTTTAATAATTTTATTTGTGTTATTTATATATTTAATTGAAATTTTGTGAAATTTTAAACAATAAAATTTTGAAATATAAATTTGACATTTGGAATACGTCTAGTTAAACATAGCAACTGGTAAATTTTCGTCCGAAAATATGAAGTTTATTTTCGTACGTAAATTTATTTCAATTTAATCAGTTAGGAATTGATGAAAATAAAATGTTTTCGAAACCTAAATATTGTTATATAGAAAATTTTAAACCATCTTGTGAACAGGACGTCTTTTTTCATTTTTCCAAATTCGGACTTCTTTAGCTTCGTCGATCTTATTTTTCTGCGATCTTGCTGCATTTTCAGCCATTAGAAAATTCGAATATTTGTAATTCAATCATACCACTGATATCCGTATACCGTTTTGATCGTCTCGTCGTGCTGATCTCCGTAGTATATTCATATTTGTGTTTTAGTGCCCGGTACACGGCGAGACCGTGAAACGGTTAACTGGATCGGTACATGTTTCTGAATCTTTTGGCTGCCAATGACTATTCGATTTTCAATGTTTAAACCAAATGGTCGCCGGCTGTTAATAATTGCTGAAACCAAACTTTAGGCTTTTACTATTCCCCGGCATAATTTATTACATTTTGGTTCGTTTTCCCACCCACTGGTCTCATTTGGAAATAAACTAATATAGGTTCTCAAGTCCACTCCTCTTCTCTTCTGTTTCACTCTTGCCAGTTAGTATTTACTTTCGCCCGTTGCCCAAAGTTCATTCATACTCATTTATTTTTATTTTTTCTTGGCAGAGAAGAAGAGGCATGCGTGATTGCCTATAGCATATTCTTCTTTGCAAGCCCCCGCTATGCGCAGCAAGCCAGGAACCCTCATCGCATCTCCAACCCTTGTCTCTCCACCTGCTCTTGCGTACAACACAACCGTGCAAGCTTCCTTTCCCTTACACTCTCTCGTGCAGCTCCACCTTCAGGCCCACCCCACACACCACCTACCGCACATCCCCAACCTCCACCAAGCCAAGCTCTACTTGCTAGCCTCGGCTCTCTCATCGAGACCACGTCTCAGCAGTCCACGACCATCAACCACGCAACCCGCCTCCACCTCCCTGCTATGCGCCAGCACGTGGATCCCACTTCGCCTCCGCCCATTCCACTGTTCCCACCCTCTCCTCTCGCACACAGACTTGACCAGCCGTCGCCGAGCAACCGACTCATTTTTCCGAGCCTGGGTCACTTCTTGCCGTGCATTTTTTCTCCTTCAGCTAGTTTGGGTTTGATATATAAAGTATGAGGTAGTTTCTTTATGAATATTCTGTTTATATGTATGAGTATACTGGCATTTGGGTTTAAATTAGTATATGTATATATTATTTTATAATAAAATTATATATAAGATAGTTTGAGGATTTCGTATATCACATGAATGGTAGGAGAAGTGAAGTATGTGCCATATATTAACTAAAAACATTTGTTGTTATTTATATGATCTGCTGTATATACAAAAACGTATATAAGTCTATGTTTGATTTTATATATATATTATAATTAAGTGGATTAGATTGTTTTTATGCATGTTGACCAGACTGATGTTTGTTTAAGTTAGTTGTACAGGTTTGAAATTTGTTGTATTATATATATGCGTTATGTAATATTTGGTAAATTGTGTTTAAGGCATATTTAGTCTATGTTAGTACTTTGAAGTAATCTATAATCTAGTCCGTTAGTATTTTTAAAATGTAAGTATATACTTATATGAAATCTTATGTCAATTTTGTAAGCATAATTGTTCTAAATATTTGTTTTTACATATAATATGTATGTATATGTATATGTTTTGATTTTTAAATTTTGGTTGTCTTGAATTAAGGAATGATTTTTGTAAAATAATATATGGATCTTATGTTATATGTTTTAATATTGATTTCATGTATATCTGGATATTGATTTTGGTTTTATGTACATATAAATTTGTAATGTGCAAATATTTTGCAAAGTTAGTTATATTAATTTCATTTTAAACATTTATTTTTGAATCTAAATATAAGAATTTCGTTGGATATTAATTAAGAAAATCTATAATATTATATATTTTCATTTTGTTTCTGTTATATCAAACTGATTTTTGATTCCCTATCTACCAGATTCGTCAGTCGTGCCTGTTCTTCATCGAATCGTATCAATCTAGCGTTGCTTTGGAATCCGTAGCTCATTCTTTGTTAAATTTCTCTAGCCTCGAAAGGTGAGCAATCACTCACGATTAATGTTATTTTATTTATTAAATTTGATTTCAATTGAAACGACAATTGAAATATGCGATTGTTAGTTATTTACACTGTTATATATATGTTATTACCTATATCAGTTCACCTGTGACATCTGACACCATTATCTGTTATTTATACGATAATAATCCAGTTTGGTTGATAATTGATTGATTGTTTGATGTTTACATTGGACGTTAAATTGTTAATGTTAAAGTGATGAATAATATGCAATTGAATTTGATATAGGATAGTTAATAATTTAAAATTGATATATGTGTTGAATTTGATTAGTTGAATTTGTATAATATGTCCCCTTTAAATGTTAAATAAGTTGACACGTAGAAATAGTGTTAACTACACCTTGAACCATGGAATGTATGTTGTATAAAATTGATGTAGTATAAATTAAATAATGAATATCAAGTGAGGTACCGTATAAATAATAGTGTAATAATCTTTAATCTACATGAAATGATAGTGTAGATTCTAGAAATAATTATATTAATTTGCATAAACTACAAATGTAAATTAATACGATTATTTTGGGATTATTTAAATAAACTATTGGATTGTTATTGATGTTTGTTATTGCTTGTTTATTTACTTTGACACCATCCCGGTTATCACACTGCAAGTTCCCTTTGCTATGCTTTGATTTTTGAATTGAAATGGAATCGGGTTGAAATGATAAATACCCAAATAAACTTTGACTTACGATAGAGAATTAAATTAAACCCGATTGGTCAATAATTTGATTTAAATAAAATAAAGATTTTATTTGAATAATAATAAGGTTTTGAAATAAAATTGGAATTTAAATTTTAATGAAAGGAAAATGTGAATATTTGAAATTTGAAACAAAATATTAACGTAGTAATTGACGAAAGAACGTTGTTTAAAATTTAATTATTTAATAATATAATTAGGAAATTATTAATAATTAAGTTTTGAAATTAGTAATAATTAAGTTTTGAAATTATTAATAATTAAGTTTTGAATTTAGTTAATAATTAAGACTTGAAATTATTTGATAATTTAATGAGATTGAATTGTTTAGTGATTAAATTGAATTAAATTCATTATTAAGTGAAATTGAACCTCTAGAATAAGTGAAACTAAATTCCTTTACTAACTGAGTTTTGAAATTTATAACTAAGGTAAATAAATAAATGAAATTGAAATTCTTTAACAAGAAATAAAATGCGTTTTATCGAAACAAATGAAAGACTTGTAATTTAAAAATTTGGATTTAACAAATTTAATTTAAATTAAATTTGTAAGCTTTGATATAATAATGTTGAACTTAAGAAATTAATTTAATGAATTGGAAATTTAATAGAAATTGTTTTAAATGATAAATTAATTTAATGAATATTTAATGAAATCGATAAATGAGTTTAAATCGATTTGAACGTTAAACTAAGTTTAAATGATTACGGAATGAAAATTAT
The DNA here is from genome assembly GCA_030765085.1 of Allium cepa. Taxonomy (NCBI): domain Eukaryota; kingdom Viridiplantae; phylum Streptophyta; class Magnoliopsida; order Asparagales; family Amaryllidaceae; genus Allium; species Allium cepa. Next base: position 829,585,268 of record CM060928.1, on the reverse strand, counting down.
ATACGAATTTAAATGTATATTTAAATTGTTTAAATTAAATTTTGAAATTGAATTATAGAATTTTGGAATGGAAATTTGGAAGTTATGAAACGTAAATTTCGAAAATTGTTTTAGAAAGATGTATGAAATGTTGATTTACAAATTTTTATTGAAATTGAATTTGATTTGGTTTTGAAAATATTAAACGACCAATCGGTGAAATAATTACGAAAGTTATTAAAGAAACCAGAATCGGTTATGGACATACTCACTGTCTAAACCGAAAACCACTTTAATAACTATACGCGGAGTGTGATCCAGAATGATGTGGTTGGAATGATGTACGTGATGGCTGAAGAAAGAGAACGACAATGATAGCCTTGACACTTGTGTCAAATTGGAAATGACTAAAACAGTATCCGTGCCAGGCCAAATGGGGTTAGCCACCTCGAGCGAACACATTTCTTCGTAAACTACTCATTACTTGTTATTGATTGGTGCCCCCTCGAAATTTTGGGAGTGTTGTTTCGCAGTGTTGCGATTGTTGCGGCGATGCGTTTTCACCAGTCCGGATCAGGCAAACGGTAGTTTCACTACCTTGGGTATTGCCTCACGTGCCTTGTCATACTTGTATCCCTGTATACGCGACCACTATGAATTTGTTTTGTGTTATTCTTATGGAGTACTCCCTGATCCCACTAGTTTACAGTGGAGTTTACAGTGCTTTATAGACTATAACGCTTATATAAAATGTGTTAAGGGGGATAATGGTAACGCCTTAACGCTATTTTGATACTTTATATATTACTGATAGACATTATCTACTTAGCGTACACTACTACATAGTAGATAGTTTAACGGATACTTAGAGGATGGTTATTCCAACGTCCTTTGAGTTACTTGTATTTCAGTTGTTATTTCACTTAAGTTGGATTTATTGATATAAGAATGTTAATCCTGACTCGAGTGTTTTGTGTTTTGCTTCACACTCGGGTCAGACTGAGTGTACCAGTATTCGAGACTCACCTTTGGAGTTGGAGCTTCGCTTGGAGATCCAGCTCTCTATCCAACTTTCAGAAATTCAGTTGATTCTAGTGATATTCTGATTCTTGTATTTGACTATTGTATTTGAGACTTCTGTTGTAACTTATTTAACTCTATTATTTATATAGTAGCTTCATGAAATACTATCTTTTGTTTCTGCTGCATTTATTACTCTGTGTCTGTGATCTGTGATTATTTATTTACTGTATATGTTCAGTTTTGCCAAATTTAAATTAACAATTTGGTATTTTGAATTATTCAAGTCCGACATGTGCAGATGCGAATAGTCCAAAATAGCAGGTCGTTACAATGGTCAATACTGTCTAACGTGCTCGGTACTAAACAAATTAGAACGAGGTTGGTTACATAAATATTTTAATTTCATCAGACCTGAAAAAATATTTGTACCTATTACAAAGAAAGGGTGAAACCCAGTGTACAAGGGATAAGACTTCCTTGGGTTCAAGAGTGTTCGTTGTAAACAACTGGCTGTGTATGTATTTTTGTAACCGAGACATATGCAAACTTTAATATTCCAATTTCTTACTGTAGTGTGACTGTGTTTGGTGTATCAACTGAATCTATGCTGTGTTCTTTCGATTCATGAGGAAATAGTGTTCCAACAATATTTTTGTTGATGCAAATACGGCTCTATGAACTAGGTGGTCTTCAGGTATGTATAATGCAAGTAATGAAAGCATGTATACCTTGGAAATAATTTTGAATTTTGAAACTTAATCTTCAAAAAAAACATTAAGCGGGCTGAAGACATATTTAGAATTAATGCAGAAAATGGGAAGGAAAAGCTTGTGAAAGATCAGCTAAATCATGGCATTGTCCTTGATGGGATTGATGTTCATTGTTTAGCTGATTTGATCTAGGTGATTTGCTTCATTGTGTGTATTTGTGTGTGCTTGTCATTAGCCATTTGTCTTGGCTTTAAATTTTGAGGCATATGATCACTAAGGCATATTAGAATTCCATTATTAACAACCATATAATCACTAAAGCTCACATGATCTGTCATTTATTTCAAATATGATATATGAAACATTCCATGGTTCTATCAGCCCTATAAATCTACATAAGGGAAAGCTGAGAAAATAAATAGTAAGTCTCGGTTAATTCTCAAGTAACCGAATTATCTAATGCATGAAATTAGTACATTGATACTTTAAATACAAATTAATAAAAAAAATCAGTTAAAGACTAAATGGAATAGGTAGCTCATGTTTTTAGGTGTGAAATAAAAAATAACGAATGACTTTGTTCATACAACTCTGCAAAATACTTTTTGTGAATTCGTATCATTTTGGAAAATGGATTGGATGTATAGTGTCTAAAAGTTGAGACATAGAATATGTTTTAGAAAAGTAAATTGTCAATAAAACTGACTTGTATATTACCATGTATAAAAGTTGTGGATTCATATCTTTATAGCTATTTGTAAAGTTAACTTGATTAGAATGGCTAGTTGACCATGTATATCACCAGTTCAATGAAGAAAACCAATGTATAGAAAATTAAGACGTCTAGAAGATACTTCATTAACTGTGCAAGAATTCCAAAGGAACTGTTTTTCCCTTTAAGCCATATTATTTAAGCCTATTGGTACTTAGCTTGAGGATTAGTCTTCATCAAAAGTGATGCATTGATCATTTCAAAGGCTATAAAGTTCCTAGCAGTTGACAAATAATAATACATCCGATCAAAGTATTAATGAATGTTTCAAAATTTTATAATTTGACACTTAACACATTTTATGTTATGGTAGGAATGCTTGAAAATACTAACACATAGGATTTTCTTTTTAACAGAAGTATCAAGCAAAAATTTATAACCTGGTCCATAACTAAAATATCCAACTGCGGATAAATGGTGAATAACTAATGGTTTTAAATTCAAATCAACCTTCCCACTTGCAGAGGATATATGGTAATAAGGTTTTTTTGTCATTATACTAAATTAATCAAAGTCAATTTAATATGAATTATGACAATATGTTTGGTAGGCATATCTGAGTTTTTCTAGAGATTTTGGATGGCCATGGAGATGCTTAACAGCCATCATTAAAGTATTAGGAATCGTTTCATAACTCGAGTATATTTTAAGATCTCCAAATGACATCATTTTTAGAGTTGTAAATTGATGGAGCTAAATTGAACCATTTGATATATTAAGATAGATGATTTCTGCTGAATATTTGGTATGCATAATAATTGTGAAAAAAAGGGATTGTTTTACCATTTCAAATTCATGAGGATGTTGATACTCGTACGTATTTTAGTTTTTGCATGTTTCTTATAAAATCCATAGATGCTGATGTTGGTTGTTGCATTCACAATCTTCAATTCACCATGTCCAAAAGACCATTAAAAACCTATTACATAAATCTCTTATGTTAACCAGACTTGAAAATTAGCTTGCAGTTTTTAAACTGCACATATTCAATTTTATTTTCCCACTATTTGTGCTCGCCAGCTTTGAAAGTGTGCAAGATAATCATGTAGTAATTTACCTTGAAATAAATTTTCACTTAACACCCAATTCAAGTAGATGCGTGCATGCTTATGACAGAAATTATACTTTCAGCCTAAATACTCTTTCCTCTTATCCACATAATATATTATCCATCTAATTCACATAAAAAGGAGAAGGCTGAGAAAGTACATTTAAGAAGTTGAATATCTTATTAGATATAAACTTTTTGAAAGGATGTTTCACCTACAATTTTTAATTCATGTCATACATTATCACTTCCAGTTCCAAAAATGCTATCGTATAATCATTTTCATCATGGTTCAAGGATCTTATTACGTATGTTTCCTTTGCACCTAGAGTGATAGAGGTAGTACTGCCAAAATTTTATGTGTCATATGTAATATTTCAGGCACTGAATATCTCAATATTAGTGTTGGCTTATGTAGCACATATTAGCCTGTAACATGAACCTATTTCCCTTTAATATAGGAGTGGCATCTTAATTTACAGGTGTAATATAGTTGTACAAAATTGTTGTGCAGGAATGAAGTTAGCAAGTAGAAAATATTATGCTTTAACGTGAATATGTGATATAGAGGTAATGACAGTGAGGTAGTTTTGAGGTGGGATGTGTAAGTAAGAAGAAGAGTTGCTGCAGTAGATTTTCTAGCAAGCAAGTGGGACATGCAGGCAGGATAGCAAAGATGGTGATAATTTGAAGAAAGAATAAGTAGATGGAGTCAGAGCCCAGTTACACATAAACCTCGATGGCCCAAATACAAATAGCCCAGTTACTGATCATATGAACTATCGCGCCAAAGCAGACTTCTCCTACTATCAAGTATGTTACCAACCTATTTTAATTTATATATTTATCACAAACTTCTTAATCTATAGGATACATGAGTACATAGTAAATATTATCAACTAAAGAAGCATCTCTTCGAATTCCCTCTATATGCAGTAGATCCCTATAGACAACAACCAAAATAAAATCATGCCTTCGGATCTAATTTTTTTAAATAAGGATAAAACAATAAAGAGACACTTGTCTTGTGGGTATTTGATCTGTAGTTGCATCTATGAATTCATGTTGGATCTAATTTTTTTAAATAAGGATAAAACAATAAAGAGACATATTCGTTCGGATTCATCTATGAATTCATAAAAATAGTACTTTGGTTAGTTATGAGAAAGGAGAATAAAATTAATCGTAATTTATGCAGCTGAAACAGGTGGATGCACACTGAAATATTGTGATATTCCTGAATGTTTCATAGGCCATGTTTAGCTTGTGAATGTCTTCTAAGTTATGGCTGGTTATATTATACCTGACCTGAAATTGTGATATATGTGAAGTAACCATACATGCAAATTGAAACTCGGTTTTTAAAGCTGAGTTGCACTTGCAACTCAATTTTTCTAAACTTAATTGCAAATGCAGCTCAATTTTCAACTGAGTTGCAATTTGCAACTCTAGTTTTGAGAAACAAAATATGTGTATTACTTATGAATCTTTACTTAGATAGTTTATTATGTAGACTCCAACATTACATTCAACTGACACCTACTATATGCCAAATTCTTGCTCTGGCTAGAATTATTCAATTAATTTAATTTTCTCTTAATACCAATCATTTTCACCAATTGAAAGAATGAGAAATTTTCTTCTTCACTTATCTCCATGGTTGGTTAAAAATGGCTATGTCAGTCATGATTAACAAGATTTTTTGTTTAAATAAAAGTAGACGGTGATAGCATTAATGCTACTATCTGTCGGGATCTTTTATATAATTGTTAGTTAAAAGAAATTTAACCGAGTTAATTTTTTATAAAAGTTAACTAAGTTTACAAAAAATTTCCAACTTCTACATAAAATAATTATGTTAAGCAATTTTTATTAAAATTAGAAATATGTATAAAAATTAAGCACATTAGTAAAAACTAACTTAGGTTTACAAATTTTTAACTAGGTTAATTAAGTATAAAGAAATAATTAAGTTTATAAAAAATAATTAAGTTTATACAAATTAAGTAAGTTGACTAACAGTTTAGAGAAATTATATAAATTTAACTAATTTTTATAAAATTTAGCTATCTTGACTAAGTTTAAAAAAATTCACTAAGTTAACCAAGTTTTATAAAAATTAAATAATTTTTTAAAAATTAACTAAGTTTTATAAAACTAAAATAAATTTATAAAAATTAACTAAGCTATATATAATTTTAACTAAGTTAACCAAGTTTTATAAAAATTAAATAATTTTTTAAATATTAACAAAATTTAATAAAAATCAAATAAATTTATAGAAGTGAACTAAGTTTTACAAAAATTTAATTAAGTTTTATGAATATTAACCTAATTTATACAAATTAGAATTTTTTTACAAAAGGTAACTAGATTTTATAAAACTAAATATCCAAATTTTATAAAAATTAAATAAGTTTATTAAAATAACTAAGTTTATAAAATTGATTATTTTTTTAAAAAAACACAAGAAAACAAAATTTAGCTTATTTTGTTAGAAGTTAACCAATTTTTATAAACATTTAACTAAATTAACTAAGTTTTTAAAATTTAAACAAGTTTTACAAAATTAACCATGTTCTTTGGTAAATTTATAAAAAGCAACTGTTTATAAAGTCACATTATATATATGCATTCAACTAATGAAATGCCACATATTCGTAGTCATATGGCTTTGTTCTATTTCAATGATTGCTTTCTGTTTTTTCATAGTCATATGGCTTTGTTCATTTCAATGGCTACTTTCTATTTTTTTGGCTTATGGGTTTCCATATACAATCAGTTGTTTGCTAATCCTGTAACATGTACGTTTTGGTCATTTTTGTAGTCTTAAACTTCTTTTAGGACTAATTTTAAACATCTGATACTTAAATTCTCTCTCTAAAATGAATATCACGCTTATTTTAAAAAAATATGACTTAATATTTATATCTAATTTAAAATTATGATTATATAATAATTAATAACTTTAGGGTTTTTTTTTGTTTTATAGTTAAATATGTTTAGACATTCAAAATATCCAAACATAATTATAGTCTAATGATTAATTAATAACATATGTGTGTACATATATAAAATTATGTGTGACAAAAAATTCTAAAAAGTATTTTTTAAAATAAATACCAATAGATGAGTATATTGTGTTTTGTAAACTTATAATTAAAAATATGTACTTTTCATATATTATTCGAATTCAGCGCTGCATGAAATCAAACATTGCAGAATACCATGTGTATTGTAAACTTGTAAATATTGGTGAATTTAATATTTCATTCTCATAGTTACGTTTATATTTCTCTACTTGAATAAACATACGTAACCAAGGCTTGTGTTCGGGGCTCCCTTACCTGTACAGCCATGTAGTTAACTGTTACTGTTGCACATTAGTATCACTAAATTTGATAAAATCAACCTGTCATGTTTCAGATGGAGTATACCTTCAAGAAATACATCGTGTACTTCGACCCGGAGGTTTCTGGGTACTTTCTGGCCCACCAGTAAATTATGAAAACAGATGGAGAGGATGGAACACAACGATCGAAGAACAAAAGTCAAATTTTGACAAATTGGAGAAATTGCTAGCCAGCATGTGCTTCGCATCATACAAAAAGAAAGACGACTTTGCATTCTGGCAAAAATCTTCAGATAACAGCTGTTATGATCAGCTTGATCTATCTTCATATCTGCATAAATGTAATGATAGCACCGATCCAGACTCTGCATGGTACATTCCTCTAAGACCACGCATAACAATCCCTAACCCAAGCTATAAAAAATTAGCACTAAAAACTGCTCCAAAATGCCCAACTGTTTGAAAGTTGTGCCTAAGCGTGTTTCAATGGTTCCTGGTGGGAACTCTAATGTGTTTAAACACGATAATGGTAAATGGAAAGTGAGAATTAAACATTACAAGTCAGTGCTTCTTGCTCTTGGAACTGATAAGATTCGTAACGTTATGGATATGAATACTTTGTTTGGAGGATTTGCTGCTGCCCTTATAGTTCTCGTTTGTGGGTGATGAATGTTGTCTCTTATTATGGTCCAAACTCGCTTGGCATAGTTTATGATAGAGGTTTAATCTGTACCTATCCAGATTGATAAGTAACTGAGTGTGTTTTTGTACATACAAGATCATAAAACCATCAATTTTATTTCAGTGTCAATATTTTAGGTAATGCATAAGTTAACTTTTTCATGCATGTATCATTTAAATCTATATGAAATAACACTTGATGAAGCACAAAAAAAATCAGAAGCTAGCAGTTTTGTAACATTTAGTCTTCTAAAATTTATTTCCACTGCTAGAAAGTTAATTTGATATTCTATACGAAGCAAATATAGTAAAATAAAATTGTGTGGGTATGATTGTGCCATTAGTAGCCATTTGGTGGCCTATCTGCCTACTGTACAGAGTTCTTTTTTCTTTGGAGTGATATTGTATGATGCAGATCCGGCTCGCTAGGTGGTTTAAAGAGGGAGCATGTGTTTCAGCTACAATTAAAAAATACTGGGACTGGGCAACGGGAGCAGCCATATGTGGCATGGCAACAACATCATTTGAAACATGTGCAAGTAAGTTTCCAAAGCTTTTTCTACTGAAGCAACTTCAATAAAGTGTTTAAAATGAGGGTATTGATATATTATCTCTTCTACATTTGAATGCAAGTTTTCAATTAAATGCCTTTTGCTTTGTAACTTCTTTGATGAAATTATTGTGATGAATTGATTAGAAACTGGGCTAAACAAACGAGGCAATCAAGATATGTCTGTGTAAATCTTATACTTGGTTTCATTTTGTATAAATTTCATCTATAGCACAAACATTATTAGATACATAATGAATTGTCGCGGTATAAAGCAGCTTGTCAGTGATAGCCTGTTTATATCTTAATAACGATTATATTGAATTATGGATACCTTCAATTTTGTTAAATCAATTAAATTGGTTTTCACATCAATTTTCTCCTCATTAAGTTCATGTCAAAATTGTCTGTGGTTCCCACCTGATAATATGTATTTTGTACATTAAAGCCTATTAGCAGGCCCTACAATATAGATACTATGATCAAGATATAATAAATTTGTTGCTTAGTACTTTCTTTAGTAGAGTATAATTATATTTTGTTTAACTGAACTTACATCCGTGTTAAATTTTTATTAACAACTTGGTTACCCATAATATAACTTCGCTCTTATTTTTGATGATCCAAGCTAAATGTTGTATTTTATATGTTAATCATACTTGCATCTATATGTAGTTGAAATTTTAAAAGATGACTTTTGTTAAAATTAAGGAGGTCTGTTTGTATTGAGTGAAGTTGAATGTCAATGATTAATCGGGTTGACTAAGTATTGATCAGATGATAGACTGTATCCTACTTGTTTCAAGAAGTGAAAGGAAAGTGGGACTTGGAATAAATCATCTGAAATTTGTTCACTTTCATGTATAATACAAGTTGTACATATATTTTGGTTTTTGTAGAAAGTATTTGAACATTTGTTTCATATTCCATTAATCAGGCATATATACCTTGGTATTGAGTTTAAACTCTAACTTTGAATTCTTGGATCAGTATACACAATGTACTGCGAAAAACTTTGTATAAAAACACAAAACTCAGTTTAGTTTTTTATGCTGCTATAAGGAATCACTGTTATTGCACTCATGAGGCATTTTGGATGCCCTTGCAGTTACATGCTAGAAATTTTGTGTAATAGGAATGTTGGACACAGTAATGATCTATAACTAATTAGCGATTATGTTTCTTTTATCATTATTGTATTCTTTTAGCGAGGAATTAGCTTCTGTCTTCCAAAATTTGAAACCACAGTTTGATGCAGCTAGAGTGAAACTTATTACAGTTAGTTTTCGCACCTCTAACAAAGCTTATTTATCTGCAAAAAGGGCATGTATACTCTAACTTGTTTAGCTCCGCATTGGGTTTAAGTTTCTCTAATTTATCGATTTTAGTGCATTTGTATAGCGAAGTTATATTATGGCATGTTGTATACTTTGTATTAATAAATCGCCTAATGAAATAGTGTGATGAATATTTAGTATTTGCATTATGAATCCGATTTAACTTTGTGTACACTTTTTTAATGAATTGATTCTCAAGCATTACTTTTTCTTTACAGGTAGATAGATGATCGTGATGCAAAAAAAGGTTGCAACGAGTTATGGATCGAAGTTATTTTTGCTTCTTGAACTACTTTTTGGTTTTAACGTATGTACTACTTGCTTTTGTTTTACTATTGCTAGTGTTCTATATTTTGCTTTTGAACTATTGATGCCAAATTATCTATATTTGGTGTAAGAATATTGTGTATTTGGATTATGGAATTTCATACGTTGCTTATCAAATATGTGTCCAAAATGTATATTGATTTTGAAATGTGATATTGATATAATATGCTAATTTTGAAATGCGGCATATATGCACATTGTGGCAGATGTTTACTGAAATAGAATTAAAACATTCCACAACGTTTTTATAACGCCATTGAAACATTCCACGGCGTTTTCAAAATGCCGTTGAAACATTCCACGGCATTTTTAAAACACCGTTGAAACATTCCATAATGTTTTTAAAACACCGTTGAAAGTTTTAATGACATTTTAGAAATGCCATTCAATTGTATCTAAAAACATAAAGCACGATCTATTGCAACAACGAAACGCTATAAATAAATATCACAGCATTGAAAAACGCTATAAAATCTTATCTTAGCACGAAACAAACGCTAAGAAAGATCTTTAACTGCACCCAAACAAACGCTGTTAAAAGATTTCATGACACTAGAGAAACGCTGTTAAAAAGGACATTTAACAGCATTTATTTCTTGTCATTGTATATCCCTGACATATAACTGCATGTCGATATACAACGCACATAAAAACGCTGTTAAAAGCTTTTATAGCGTTTTTAAAACGCTGTTGAAGGTCCTGTTTGTTGTAGTGAATGAGACCACACCGCTTGGCGGAACGGGGTTTCCCTCACTAGTATCTCAAAACCATTATAAAACCATATACTATGCTCCTACGTACATAATGATTAAAACAATTCAAAACAGTATAATATGATGATATACAAAACAAAAGAATCAATTCTGGATTACCCAACCTCTGTTTAAATTGACTAACTGTCATATTTTATAGTTTCCGGGTTCACATTAACCTATTAGTTTTCATGGGTTACTAATAACCTTTATATGATGTATGAACTCCCTGTCCTATTTCATAGTTTTCATATGTGCACTACAAACCTATTGACCCCTACCAATTAACTTAATTAATTCATGGATTCCCCTAAACCTATTGGTGACTCTAATAACTTCTCTTTTATCCTAGTTTTCATGGGTCGACTAGGAACCTAGTGAAATATGGCAATAACTTAATCCGGATATAGTTTTCATGGATACACTACAAACTAATTGGCCATTGCCAACCACTCTTTGTAACATAGTTTTCATGGGATCACTATGAACCTATGGATAACCCCAATAACTTCCTAATCATAGTTTCCATTGGATCACTATGAACCTATCTCCTTGACAACTTCCAAATTTAGGCATCCTATGTTTTGGTCTCCCTGACCTCTTGATGCAATCTACTCATCCAGGAGTTTAATCAATTTATATTTGACTACTTGGTTAACCTAGCTGGTTCTTCTACCCTTCATTCCCCAAATAGAGTTATGGGTCCATTCTAATGTGAATATATTTATTTTAAAGAAGCAAACATAATTACATAAGATACCACTCATGTGGGTTTAATATAAAGCACGGTTAATCCCTTTAACCTATTTTTTTATCAAGGAAAGCTTCTTCTCAAACCGTTACAAAAAATCTTTTAATTTAGCCGTCTGTTTTTCTTTTAAAAATGAGTTTGGGTTATAAAACCTTTTGAGACCTTCAAAACCTTTCTTTTGACTTCATAGGATGACCTCCTTCGAAAGCATTAAAATTTATATTTAAAACATTAGGCTCTTGCCTTTCTAATATTTTAAAACCTTCCTTTCTAAACCTTTCGATTTTATTAAAGTCTTAACATATAACTTTAGAAGCATAGCATCATAACCAGTTGAAAGTACCCCTTTCGACGCCATTGGAAGTAAACCTTCTGAAATCATTAAAAGTCCCTCTTTCGAATGCATTTGGTTTATACTTAAAATTTTACTAGGGTCAAAGTGAATATAGGCGAATGCATCTCTTTTGAAACCATCCTTTATTATACATAAAAATATTGGTGGAAACATGATGGCATCGCACCGCCTCTTTCGAAATCTTTAAACCATTTAAACAAACATTGAAGGACAGCGTCGAAACCCCTTTCGACACCATTGCCTTCGAAACCCCTTGGACCCTTTTGAAAGCATTTAGGAAGAATCTTAAAACATCTTTTAAAAACAAACACTACCTTTCGAAAGCATTAATGACTTCAACACCGTCGAATGGGTAAAGAACATCAACAGGGTTTCGACTAGGTTGAAACCCCTTCTTTCAAAGCATTTTTTTCATAAGTAAAGGAACCCATTCGAAAGCAAACTTATGTTACTGACAACCCTTTCAAAACCTTTTAAAACCTCTTTCGAAACTATATGCTTCGACTCCTTTGAAGGCTAAAACAGAACAAAGGCAGGCGCTACTCTTTTAAAAACAAACCAAGGTAGCGACTCCTTTGAAAGTCATGCTTTCGACACCTAACCTTTCGCCTTTCTCCAATCCACTGTGTACCATCTTTGTGATACCTTGTGCATTGGTGTCGACCTAATAAGTTTCGACTAGGTTGATGGCAAAAGCCTCTATGTCGAAAGGTACTTCCAAAGTGGGTGAAACCCTCTTTTCTGAATAAACCTGGTTTAATACTATTTGAAGCAAATCTTTTTCTAACTAACCTGCCACATGTCAACACCAGTTTGGTTGCCTTAATGTTTTCCAATTCTTTTCCAAAATGATTGTCGCTAATTTCAAATCTAAAACATGGTTAAGTTAATCAATTGAGCCCTTCCATTAAGCAAAACCAATTTTACAAAGAACTCCCTCTTCTAAAATAATTTAATTTGCATAGAAAATCACTTTGAAAAAATCCAGAAATTCACCTTAATCATGTTTTCTAACATATCAAAATTGTAGACCCAAATTCTTAATACATTTTCCAAAATAAATTTATGAACCCAATAACCATATTTTCATTTAAAAATTCATAATAATCTATCCATAATTTAGAAAATTATCAAAAATGAAACTCAACTCCAAAATTATGTTTTACATAACATAAAATTTTTCAATGGCATTTAAACATTAACATATCTCGGTTTTACCTTAAAGCTGTATAATTTCTTTTAAACAAACTTGTTTAAATTATGCAAATCAAATTTCAAGTATATCATCATTCAATTCACCTTAAAAATGAATTTATCCGTTAAATCCGAAATATATGATTCAAAACAAAAATAGAGATGGAATTATTATTCACCTTGATTTAGATAAGGAGTTTGGATTGTGACTAATTTCCTCTAAGCTTGATTCTCTAGTTCTTAATTGAATTTCTCCTCTGTTTGATAGTGGCTGGCCCTTCTTAATATTCTTACTTACATTTTCCAAATGATGTGAATGAGGAATAAATGGTAGGAACGAAAATATATGAAGGTAAGGGTTATAGGGGAAAATTCCTAATATATCCTCATGTAATTTAATTAACAAAAACCCCATTCTTAAGCCCATTAATTCTTTTATTAGGCACAGCCTTAATTAAATTGATTCAAATCTCAACACCCTTATCACTTAACGTTTACATTATTATATTTAATTTATCTAATTAAATCTCTTTAATAATGTTATCAAAAATAAGGGGTGTTACACAAATGACCTTTCTAAGACCCTCCAAAATCCAAGATGTGGGCCCTCAACATATCTTCCAAGATGTGGTTAACCCTCTCAGTTTGTCCATCGGTTTGAGGGTGGTAGGCAATGCTCAGTCTGAGCTTTGTTCCCAATGAACTTGCAACGCCTCCTAAAACGACTAGTGAAGATGGGATCTCGATCACTTACAATACTCACTGGGACTCCGTGCAATCGAACAATCTCCCTCATATAAATTTCCACCAAAGAAGCTGCAGTTCTTGTCGGCTTTACTGGGATAAAATGAGCACTCTTCGTTAGCCGATCCACGATAACCCACACACCTTCATTTCCTTTTCTGGATTTGGGTAAACCATTGATAAAAACCATTAATATCATCTCCCATATCCAATCTGGGATTTCCAAGGGTTGAAGTAAACCTGCTGTCTTCTGGTGATCGCCTTTTATCTATTGACAGTTCAAACATCTCCTGACAAAGATGGAGACATCCCTCTTCATTCCAAGCCATCAAAATACTCGTTTCGTATCTCTATGCATCTTAGAAACCCTTGGGTGGATACTTAATTTGGATCTACGACATTCCAATAAAATTTATTGTCTAAGTCCATCGACATTAGGGACGCAGATCCTCCCCTTAAAATGCAGTATGCCTTGATTATTTATCTCAAAACTTGCACATAGATCCTCCTCAAAATCCTTGATGATTTTCCTTAAATGCTCTTCCTCCCTTTTCCTACTAGCAATCCTTTCCTAAAGAGTTGGTTTAACTTCCAAGAGTGCAAAAACTACATTCCTACTAAGAGCATCCGCCACAACATTTGCTTTTCCTGGTGTGTAGAGAATATCTAAGTCATAGGCTGTCAGGAACTCCAACCATTAATGTTGCCTCAAGTTCATATCCTTCTTAGTGAGGTATTTCAGGGACTTGTGATCCATGAAGAGCTCAAACTTTTCACATATTTAAAGAAGGAAATTACTAACGAGGATCCCTAAAGACTAGAAAAAAACAAAAGAGAAAAGGAAGGATTCTTACCTAGTAAGTAAAGCTTCCACGTCTTCAACGCAAATATTACGGCTAACAGCTCCAAGTCATGTGTCACATAATTCTTCTCTTAAGGCTTTAACTCCCTACTTGCATAGGCTATAAACTTTCCATGTTGCGTCAACACTGTACCCAAACCAACTCTACATGCGTCTGTATAAACGGTTAGCCCTTCTCTTCCATCAATAATAGCCAAAACACGGGCACTGGTCAATCTCTCATTTAACTCGAGAAATGCACTCTCAGACTTCGAATTTAACATCCTTCTTTGTTAGCTTGGTTAGTTGAGCGACAATCTCGGACTAATCCTTTATGAACTTCCTATAATAGCCTGCCATCCCTAAAATGCTTCTTACCTCGGTAGGAGTTTGAGGACTTTTGAAATCCTGTACAATAGCTACCTTAGTCGGATCAACTGAGATGCCATCACCTAATACAATATGTCCTAGGTATCTCACTTCTGATTGCCAAAAGCGGCGCTTAAAAAACTTAGCCTTAACAACGTTTTTCCTTAACGTTTCCAACACAACTTCCAAATGGTGTTTGTGCTCTTATTCAGTTTTTGAGTAGATAATAATATCGTCGATGAAAACCAACATGAATTTATTCAACACATTCTTAAAAACTTGATTCATAAGATCAACAAAGAATGTGGGAGCGTTGGTTAGCCCAAAAGGCATAACTAACCACTCATAGAAAAGGCCTGGACCTCTAAAAGTAGTTAAGGGTATACTATCCTCTGCTACCCTTAACTGATGGAATCCCATAGCAAGGTCTAATTGGGAGAACACTCTAGCTCTATGAATTAGGTCAAACATATCATCTATGCGAGGTAAAGGGTATTTATTTCGAACGGTCTGTTTGTTTAATTCCTTACAATCCACACACATTCTAACAAACCATCATACTTAGCTACAAAAACTACAGCCAATCCCCAACTCGAACGGCTCTGTCTAATCAATCCTCTTCTTAACAAATCATCGGTTTGATTTATTAGCTCTTGCTTCTCTCTCGAGGCCATTCTACCATGGTTTTGAATGGCAGGTCTCACACCGGGAACTAGATCAAATCGAAATTCAATTTCTCGATGGGGAGACAAATTGCTAACCGGCTCAAAAATAGCAGGAATTTTTTTAACAACTTCTATCGATCCTAACGCTTCATGAGATGGTTCTAAGGAATAAAGAAAACTACTCATACGTTTATTGGACTTCTTACAAACTATATTTTCCAATACCTTTCTGGAGTTGGGTTTCAATACTACCCTTCTCTTAGCACAATCTAGAATAACTCCATATTTCAACGACCAATCCATACCAAGTATCACATCAAACCCCTTAAAATCTAAGACAAATTGGTCACAAAAGAGACGATGTTTTCGGAAATCAATTTATACTCTTTCATAAATCAAGCATAAATTAGTTATACCACCCACGGGGTTGGACACACAAATAGGGGTTTCTACAAATTCCGGGATAAGTTGTAAACTATCTACCAATTCTTTAGAGGCAAAACTATGAGAAGCTCCAGTGTCAAACAAAACATGAACTAAAATACCATTTATAAGTAAAGTACCTTCTAAGACTCCATTCCCTTTAACATCTTCAGAGGTTAAGGGCTCGTCCTTGGTTGCATGAACCTTAATCTGCTGACCCTTCTTCAATAGTGGGTAGTCCTTAACCATGTGACCAAGCTGGTGGAAATTAGAGCAGAGTGTCATTTAGACCATTGGAGAGAAAGCCTTCGCCTGCTGACAATGTGGTGAATTGTGCCCCTTTATATTACACTTGAAACATGTAATGTCCTTGAACTTGTCTCCTTCATTTCCTCCTATTGGTTTTCCTTACCCTGCTTCTTTTACATTTGGATTAAGCATCCTTTTATTTGGGTTAATGGTACCACCATTAGGTGCTACTACTGCTGGTTTCTTATCCAAAATCACTTCATACCTTAATGCCATATCTTCCAAATCCACAAATGATTCCTTCACATGTGTGGTTATCTTTTCATGAAATTCTTCTCTCATACCAAATACGAACATCTCGTTTTTCTTTAATGGTGTATCAATGACTCCAGGGCCAAAAAGAGAATTCATTAAACTTCGTCTCATATTCCACCACCGACAAGTCTCCTTCCTTAAATCCATGAAACTTCTATATAATCGTTTTTTACCTACAACTGGCATGAATTGGTCCTCGAATACTTCTTTGAATATAGCCCATGAGAACTCATCTTCTAGAACATTTGCGGTGATAGAATCCCACCTTGCAGCTGCACCCTTTTGTAATTTCCATGATGCCAAGAACCATTTCTGGTCATCGGAAATGTCTAAACCTTTGAAAATCTTCTCACATGATCGTAGCCAAGTTTTTACTTCAACGATGGACTCGGTACCCTCGAAAGTTTTTCCTCCAAAATTTTTATAGTCCTTACATAGAGTTGCGAAGTTTACTTGAGGCTGCATTAGAGCTATCGTCTCAACAACTATTCCACCCCTTCCAACATTCGGGGTACTTCCATTTGTGGTCATGGTGCTACTATTTCACCTTCCTCGTCCCTTTCCCGTACTTATTCTTACTACCTAAATAAAGTAAGATACCTTTAGAATACATGGACGTGATTATCCTAGGAAATAGAGCATAAAACCAAACATAAAAATGCAGATCAGAACAACACGGAAACACACTCTTAAATACTGAACTCATTCTAGGGTACCTCTAACCCTATCTCTATTGAGTCGACCCTAATCAAGGCCTAGGTATTCGCTTAACCTAAGCTCTCATACCATGTGTAACGATCTGCTTTTCTTATACCTAAAGATGACACTTAATACATCTTAGGTATTCATGTGCCGATCATCTAATTGTCTGAAAAACAGGTTGTGGGGTAAAGAAAATAAAAGACAAAGGAAACAATTACAGATTCTTCTCACAAATGACAAAGTTACATATACATCATCATAGAATAGTACATATGGTTACCCTAGAATGCTACATCAAAGTTACAACAAGTACTCTTCCCAAAAAGGATAGCTATATCAGCCTGCCTAAATTACTAATACATAATGTACAGTTACAGCAGAAATAAACATAACTACTGGATACAGTGAAAGCTTTTGCACCATACTGCTTTCCAAAATGCTCCAAAGAAATCTGACTAATTGGTTACTCATAAAAATTTGAGTATCCAAGAGTTTAAAGGAAAGAAATAAAACTTTGGGTCAGACATGGTAAATCATATGTTTAACTTTATAAAAACCTTCAAATAAAAGGTATCTTGTAAGACCAAGCCGCACATAAATACGGATGGATTTTTACCTTATGATAGCCAAAACATTTCTATATAAAATCCGCTGATATTATCATAGTGTTTAGATTTAAAATAAATATGGAATCATAACCAAAATTGTTACATTATTAAATTCCAGCATAATAGTTATACAATCAAGTACGAAGGCTCGTATTGAAAATGGGTTCCAACTGCGAAAGGGTAAGGGCCTACCCACAAAATCCGTACACCTCTAGATAAAATGTACGTGAGGCCACAACACTACTACTCAAGACCGGCCCTACCCCTTACTGGGTAGCATCGAATATGATCACCACTTGGTTGTGATCAACAACCATAAAAAGGGATCTCGAAGCATAAATAAACCAAAGATATCATTCTAGCTTTGACGATGACCATATCCTAATGGAAGCGACCGACATAGCCCTGTAGTACGCCCCTACTTTAATCATTTTCACGATTGATGAGGCTTGAGGCTACGATTACCTTTGTATATAGTAATCATCTTAGAATGCTAACACCACTCTCCATGTAGCAATGTGATGCTAGCATTCATCTATAAAACTTGTTCCGGGATCGAACAAGTTCAACATTTGCCATCTTCAATTTGGAATCATTCTCAGGAAGAATTGTACAGCTTCATAACAATCCATCACGAACGTTATTAGTTTGGAGTGGTTCGGATAAATTTTACTCACATGAAACCGATGTCTCTAAACTAAGCGACAATTCCTGGCTAACTCAATTTCAGTTCTTTTGGAAGTATATAATCAGTATTTGAGTCCTCATCGGGCAACTCTAATATACACAACATACTTCCTTAGTTAAAACAAGTCAAGTTATAAATAGTGGACAATCCGCTACTTAGGATAATTATACAAAGTTCGCATATGGATAACCATATACTTAATTTAAACATAACTCATCGATAGGAATTAACCCTCCTATATCTATACACGTTTCCGATATTTTGGCCTTACTCTATCCCTCGCCTAGAAATAAATTATAGATCTCACAAGTAGAGTATCAGCCTATTCATCGGCTTTTAGTGCTAACTATGTGTTGACTTACTTCCTATAAATGTGCCATCACATTAATATTGGTTTCGTATTTGTTTGAGGTTACTTAAGGGTAATCGACAAATAAATCCCTTGATTTATGTAACAGCCCGAATTCCAGTAGGTCTAGATTTTTTGCAAAAATGCTAAAACCAAGCCCACTGAAGCCTGAGTTGGGTATCTAGTATCCTGCAAATAGGCAAGAGCTCAAGTAAATATCACACAGCAGAACAGACTAAAATATAATAGTAAGTAAATACTCACCAAGATAATAAAACTTTCTAAACAAGTATCTCAAAGCTGGAAAGTCTCTACCATCTACCCAACCTGTGGGATGGTATAAGGAGGGGGTCAGAACTAAAATTTTGATGAACGGACAAATTATACACTTCGTAGATTAATCTACGTATAACGTTTTATTTTCATTTTCTGTTATATTAGGTTTACTGTGCTTATAATACTCTCACCTTTATGCGTGAATCACACCCATCTACTCCCTAGTAGATTAAAACCTAATTTTATATGTAGCTACATGCCCAAAGACCACATCGGTCCCAGGTACTACTCATAGTACCTTCCGTATTCTCCTCAAATAGGACTCTATCGTCTTGCTCCTAGAGCGTTCCGTGACTACATTTGTAAAGGACAGCTTCATGAGGCCTATAATACCGATGTTCTGTCGTCTATTATGAAAACGTAAAACTGCGTCTGCACTAGCTTATACTAGTGCTCGGACATCCACAATGTACCACATAGTGCATACCTTGAGGACTATACGTAATCATTCTTTCTACTCCCTGAATCTCGCCAACAAGTTCTACCTTGTACGCAACTCAGTCGGGGATTTTCTATATATATAAAGGTCCGCTTCGTTAGGCTTACAATACAGATATTCTACTTGGTCTGTCTCTTTTCTCATCTTGGCTATGGCCCCATGTAGCCCGCCTCAACTAATCAAAAGACCTCCTAAGAGCTAAGTGGTTGTGCCCTACTGCAAACAATCTAAACATCCAATTGGTATCACCCCTCGTCTAATGTCTCAATAGTGAAAGAATCATTGGCATGTTGGTTTAACTCTAGTCTTTCCTAAACTTGCTCTGACTGATGATGGCTTGATCTCCACATGCAACTATCCTTTTAGGTCATGTCCACTATAACCTACTCACAATCCAAAGTACGGTGTCATATGAATATCCTACTCTATCATCAACCTTTTGACCGCCTACAAAGGTCCGTTTCATTAGGCCTGCAATGCAAAAGCAGTCAAGGCATACTCTTCTGATGGAACACCTACAGACCTACATCCGGGGGAGCAGCTCCGTTAGGCCTACCCTAGAGGGCCATCTTAGAGTATCCTCATGTCCTGTTGAAGTCTCGTACATCCTTCTAGCCCAAACTAAGTTGGACGTGCTCTTTCTGTACAAAAATCTACGATGAACTGCTTTATTAGGCTCTTTATCCAGATTCTCTTTTGTGTCTCTCCAAACGCACCTTACCCTTTTATTAGACCCTACATCTAATCATTTACTATGCGTTTAGTTTACTTTTCTTATTTTGTTGGCAACTTTTTTACCCTATTCAGCAAACCCATACCCACCTATGTATGAGACCATTAGTCCTAGCCCTGAAAGGGAATGCTGCCGGTACGGGCCACTTCTATTATTTTGCTTATTAACATAATCCAAGATCTAAGTTTGATAGAATAAGACTCTTATATTTATTTCTTTTTAATTATAACCTAAGTGTTACAATTATACTTGCAATTGTTGCTTTTATATTCTTTTCTTTCTTTTATAACCTACATGTTATAAATGTAATTGCAAGTGTCTATTTTCTATTCTAGTCTGTCTTCTTTTATTATGATAATAAATTCTATTTAGTTCTCTTATATTATATGACAGTCTTGGTTTGGGACTACGTCCAATTGTCATAAATTTACTTACCATAATAACTGCTTTACTTTTTATTCTACTATTTTCATAGTAAATGCAGATCTAGTCACATCTTTTTATTATTATTTCTAGTCTTATCAAATAATTAACTTGATTACTTCCTCATTTTTAATTTCTTTAATGCTTCATATTATTCTCTTTTATTCTAGGAAGTAGTTCTATTCTATCTGGTTGATTACAAAGACTGTGCTAAAAATCCAGTTCCATATTTTAATACTAGACAATATTATAAACAATAATCCATTAGTGCAAGATATTTCTTTTATTGTTTCTTAAAATTTTGGGTAATGCAAAATACAGTAATGTCCTTATTTTGCACTAATTTCATTTTCTTGCTTTTATTCTTGCAAGTACGTTTATCGTTATTCTTACAATATTAAACTATGGAAATATATTCTCTTTTCTAAACCAACCAACTAATCTATTACTAACTTCCAAATCAAGTTATTAGATTTCCCCTTTTTATTTCATTCTCCGAATTTTTAACATAATTTACTGTAAATTTCTCCCTTTTAGGCTTATGCCTTTCTCTATAATTCTTAAACCTAATATTACTTATATTTAACTAGAATCCTTTCTTTTTTTTTCCATAAAATAACATTTAAATATAAGTACATTTCTCTTATAAAATTTACAGTTTCAACGTAACTAATTAGCAGAACTAACTACTAAAGTAAATGCTGAATTAAATATTTAGCGGGAATCTAACGATATTATATCATAAGCATAAAAGAGATATAATTTAAATCCACTCACCTGTCGTCCTTATCTTTGCTCCATAGCCTTCTTGGATCCCCTTTTGAGGTGTCTAATATTTTTATTAAAAAGATATTCTCCCTAGAAATATTTTCTATTTAGGGTTTAGCCTCAGGCAATGAACCCAATTGGAAGAAAATCTGATTGTGAGAAAATAACTAGGCCTAGGATTTTATTTATAATGGAGTTTGGGATCTCAGACCATCGGATTTTTGGATTAAATCTGGTGAAACAACTTCATAGGCTCGCCGCGAATCGTTGGATCTAGAAACAACGCTTCAGATTGCACAAAAATCGAATCACATAAGTTTGGCACGTCCCTGGATGATTTAACGTCCAAGGAAAATGCTGGTCGACTTGTAGGTTGACCTATGTTCTTTGCGAGTAGGCCTTAGGGTCTACCCTTGTGCTTTGCGGGTTGACCTAATGGTCGACCCGTGGGGTCCTTTTATTTATTAATTTTTTCGTTTAATTAATTATATATATTTCTGATTTCATGTTCTTCTTGTAACTCCTTTGCATTAACTTGGATTTCGACAAGTTATATATGAAAATTCATCAAACAATCACCATGGACACAATGATATAAGTTTCGAGGCCATATTCTAACAATTTTAAAATTATTATTTTCACTATTCATCATTATTTGATTATCAAATTATCTAAAAATGCAGGGTGTTACAATTTAAAACATGTTTGAAAAAGAAAGATAGTCTTAAAACAAACAGATATTTTGAAACAAAAATGATTTTAAATTAAACACCCTTATTAATTTATTAAATAACAAACTAAACCTTTATTAAATAATAATTAAATCTTAATTTAGTCTTAATTAACATCCTAATTAAATTTAAATTAATCAATAATTAATTAATAATTAAATCCCTTTAATAAAAATTAATTAATAATTAATCTTCAATAAATAATTTAAAATAACAAACAATTAATTATTAATTAAATAATAATTAACTTAATTAATTAAATAATTAAAATTAAATTAATTGATTAACACTTAAGTATTAATTACCTTTATTAACTAATAATTAAGTACTAATTACTTAATTAATTAACTAATTAATCATTTAATAAATAAATAATGAATTAAATGATAATTGCCTTTATAATTACTTAATATAAGTTTTAAAACATTTTGCAAAAAGATTTCTAAGTGAAAAAATCTTTAGATTCCAAAAAGAGTTCGATTCTTCGAACTGTACATATAGCGACTATCGCTATACGACCCGTAATTTTTAAAAACTTGAAATTTTATTTTCTACGTCTTTTCCAACTCCAACTCTTGGAAAAATTTATTAAAACATAAAGTTATGTTTCTTGAAAACTAAAGCAAGTTTAAAATTTGGAAATACCTTGAAATTTTAAAACCAACTATTATAGTTTTTATACAAGAGATTCCATGTCACTTAAGTTAGCAAAAGTGCCAACTTCCTTGGCATACAATCATTTATTCAACATCATAGCATACATAATTACATCACAACCATATCACAACATAAAATCATGTTATAACCAACATATACAAGTAAGGATTATAACCTACAACTAACTTGACATTTCAATTCTCAAATTCCAAACTATTTGTCATCTCATCCAAAAACATACACATATCTCCAAGGTAACATAATTTGTATCCAAATAGCATCATATTTTTACAACAAATCAAGCATATATTTAAGTTATAAAAATTTGTTAAGTGTTATATCTTTACTCACCAAAAGTCGATGAAACTAAGCTAACTTTTCCTATAACTCGAACACGGCCTAGGCCTTTGCCTCTAGCTTGAAAAAAAGAAGTCTTTAAGTGGTTAACAGCCACAAAAGGTTCAGTCCTACTCAATATGGATTCGGCCTTGGCAATATAAGGTGGAGGTGGACTTGATTTTTGGAGAAGAAGTGAGTAAATGATGAAGAAGTGTTTTTAGGAGCTTTGGAAGGAATTAAAGTAGAAATCTAAGGCTTTTTAAAACTTTGAAATATATTAGGAAGCCATGAAAGACTTTCTTAAGAGCTTAGGAATTTTGTAAATGAAGATAAAAATTGGAAAATAAAATAAATTAAGAAAATTTTCTTTTATAATATGTTAACAAGTGAATTTACTAAAATACCCTACGAACTTTACCCCCTCACACTTTGGCACCTCACTTTTCTTGTCCCACTCCCTCCAAATCATGCGAAAAACATGTATCCTCCCTTTCATTTCAAAGCTAACATGATATGACTCCATTTGTACTAAATGTTGGAAGAAGAATCTTATATATTATATATATTTTAACTTTTTAAACAAAACCATATCCTATATGTATGTATGTATGTATGTATGTATGTATATGTATATAAATGCATGCTTAAGTGTACATACATGTACATATACATTCCAATATGACTAAAGTGATTTATAAATGCGTGCATGTGTACACAAAAGTGTTACGACATTTTCGATAATTTTTAGCCGGCGAAAAATAAAAAATTCGGAAAACGACTTTCGGTCTCATTTTTAATTTTTCTTTGAACGAATTATTTTTGTAAACAAAATTTAAAAATTATTTCACTATCATTTGTTATTATTTAAAAGATTTTTATTTTTATTGCAATATCTATTATTCGAATATTTAAAATTAATTAAATATTTGCAAATCAAAGCAGCGAAATTCTAGGTCATTACAATGACTATTTCACCATCTTTAGTTATTATTTAAAAGGAATTTTTTGAGTTATAAAAGCCATTAATTAGTTAAATGAAAAATATATTTAAATATTCATTATTAAGGTAATTAAATTCTAGGTCATTACAACAATTAAATGAAAAGATTTGTTTAGCATTTATTTCAAATATAGAACCTAAAATTTAAAGAAGTCGGAAAAGAAGAATACTGGATTTCGTAAGAAGAGTTAAATAAATCTGAAAGAAATCATTTGTGGGAGTTAATTCGTAGACCTAATAATCAATCTTTAATTTGAATTAAATGATTTAAATAAATAAAAGTGGTGAAAATGGATAAAAAGTCAAGAATAAGCTAGAATAGTTGCACAACAATATAATCAGGAGGAAAGAATCGATTATGATGAAACTTTTGCTCCTGTTGCACGACTTGGAGAATTAAGAATAATACTGACTTTTGCTTGTCACCATAACATCAAATTATATCAAATAAACATGAAAAAATGTTTTTTTTAAATGGTTTTATCAAATAAAATGTATATGTAGAACAACCACCTCTATTTAAACATGAAAAATATCTTGATCACATTTTTAAACTTTAAAAAACTCTTCATGGTTTAAAACAAGCATCGCGTGCTTAGTCTAGGGGGAATCAAAATTATTTGCTAGACTTGGGTTTTAAAATTGGTAAAACAGTCTCAACTCCTTTTATAAACATAGCAGTAATGATATATTAATTTTTCAAATTTATGCCGATGAAATTATCTTTAGATCAACTAATGAAAAACTTCGTACAAAGTATAATGAGAAAAAATTGAAATGCCTCACATGGTGAATTAAATTATTTTCTCGGTTTACAAATCAAATAATTAAATATGTAATTTCTATTTCATAAAAAGTTGTTATAGGGAGTTAATTAAATGATTTGGTATAGAAAATATGAGTAGTAAACCAACTCTATTGTATTCACTTAGATAAAGATGAAAATGGTAAAGATGTCGATCAAAATCTATTTAGAAGTATGATTGGATCTTTACTACATTAACAACAAGTTGTCCATATATAATGATGAGTGTAGGCCTATATCCATATGTAATGATGAGTGTAGGTCTATGGGAAAGATTTCAAGCTAATCCTAATGAGTCACCCTTATGTGCTGTTAAAAGAATTTTAAAATATTTATCTGGAACTAAAGATTTTGGTCTTTTCTATCCAAAAGGATGTCTATTTGAATTAATATCATAATGTAATGCTTATTTTATTAGATGTCGAATGGATAGAAAAAGCACTAGTGGCACATATCACTTTATAATACAGTCTTTGGTTTCGTGGTTTAGTTAAAAAAACAAAACTATGTATCTTTATCAACTTGTGAAGCAGAAAACATTTCATCCACATTAGCATGAACTCAAATAATTTATGTGTAGTAAACTCTTAAAGACTTTGGAGTAAATTTAAGAAAACTAGCTATGGTGGTGCACTAAATTCCATTAACCATTCAATAACAAAGCATATTGATATAAAATATTACTTTTTACGAGATCTTTTTGAAAAAGAAAAAATTATTTTAGAATTTGTAAATACTAAAAATCAAATTGCAGATATTTTCACTAAACCATTAAGTAAAAATACTTATATTTAATTACAGAGATAACTTGTTATTTGTTCACTAACAGGTCTAATATAATATTAAACGAATTTAACAAATTTTTAACAGATATATAATAATAAATTAATTAATGGTTTATACAATGCTAAGCAATTTTTACAATAAAAATAACAATTCATAATATTTTTATAAACTATAAAAAGTTATTTTTAAATCAAATAATCTTTTTTCAAAAATAGCACGACCTACAAAAATTCTTCACGCCAGTGGACTGGCAGGAAGCACCACTTGTACACCGATGGTCTATTTTCTATAGGATGCCAAGACCCTTCTTATTTATCTTCTGTTAATTTTTTACTTCAACTGAAATTTTCCTCTTCCATTTCATTTTTTAACCCCTGCTTTTAAGAAAACCTTAGCCTCCCATTCATAAAATTCATCTAAAATTTCATTAAAATATTACCTTTTTTCAATGATAAGAGGCAGGAGACCTATTTTTTCCACATCCTTTAGCTCTATGGATGAAAGTCCTATAAGTCATGTAAATGAGTGGTTGAAAAACAACAAGAACAATATCAAAGGATTCTAGATTGCAATAGAACCTGGGAGGTCGTCCTGTAAATTTAGATTCTTGTGCTTTTTATAATATCCGAGATTTGTTTGCACGAGCAAAATTGATTAGTATTATTAATGCAAATGATTTTAAAATAAATAGATATCCTGTTATGTTTCCTTTTCTATTTTAATATGGAACAGGGAATGATGAGAATGGAATTATTTTATAAACGAGTGTAAATGGAGTAGATATGGAAATTATTGAAGGTATGCTAGGAGCTATTTTGGGAATTTCTTCCAAAGGTCTCCTTTTAGATGAAGTTGAAATGAATAATCAAAATATTTTGCAAATAATTTTACAAAGACCAAATGAAAATTGGGTTAGATCGATCTCACTTATCAAGCCTTAACTATCATATGTATGCTACAATGCAACTTGCTTCCTTAAACCGGTAGCTTTGATGAGATATATCATTTACTTTGTAAAGCTACATATGCCATTCTTAGGGGTATTCAAGTCAACTAGTTTCACATCATATGGATAACACGATAGAGAATAGATCAGGTGAAAGGAGAAGATACAATCCTTAGGAAATTTGGTTACTACCATTCTCCAGCACTTTCACATCCCATTGGTCGATGAGACA
Organism: Allium cepa; assembly: GCA_030765085.1. Classification (NCBI taxonomy): domain Eukaryota; kingdom Viridiplantae; phylum Streptophyta; class Magnoliopsida; order Asparagales; family Amaryllidaceae; genus Allium; species Allium cepa. Next base: position 829,558,289 of record CM060928.1, on the reverse strand, counting down.
TTTCTTCAGCATCATTATGGTGTTGAATTTGATGTGAGGGTTCTTAAGGCTATGAAGATTCTAACAACGCTGAGTAATGTTCATATCGATACATCGGTCTATAATCCTATATAGCCTGATATTCCTTTATCTTCATAGGCTCCAACTTCTTCATGACCTTCCTCTCCTTCTAGACATGACCAGATTATATCCATGCTTGGGGGATATGATCGGCTTATCCAATCTATTATACATGGGAAGAGAGAGTAGAAGGAGGAGCTTAGCTTTATCAAATCTTTTATAATGCGCTTCTATGGTTCTATGCACACTAGAGGGTGTGGGCTTGGCACTAGCAATGACGATAGCGCTTTGCAATCTCCTCTTCTTGCTGATAAGATGGTTTTCTCCCAGCGTTCAGTATAGGATATTTAGGTAGAAGCTCGGGGGAGTGATATACTTAGACCATCCATTCAGCATTATATTGGTGTAACTCGCACGAGTGCTATTGCACTAGGACCTAGGCCATAGACAGTACTAAGCCATGAGTCTGGTTCTCCCATTCGTTCACCATCACTAGGCATGCATCAGCATTGTGGCACTACACCTTCTGATTAGCATACCCCCGCCCCTTGAGTGATCTAGAATGCTTTTATTAGCGATCATCTCTAGGATATGGTGTCTTCATTTATTTACCCATTAGAATTTTGTTTTAGCATTAGTACTCTTTGAACATTTGGTTAGCATCTTATTTTTTATCTGCATCTATATTGTGACATTTTGTGACTTGAGCAATGGGATCGTTCTTTTTCATTATAACTTTTCTTTTCCTCTTAATGAGTCAATCCTTATTCAATTCTGTCATTAAAACAAAGATAGGATTTTCTCCTATGTGAAAGGGGTTCAAGCTCCATTTATTCATATTAAACCACACAACTTTTCTTTTTCCACCAAGGTCAAAAGGGCTAGGTTTATTAGTTTCAACACCCGTTCTTCGGTATATTGTGGATACTTCGATAAAAGGTTGAGTAAACTCAAGTTTGGTTGTGTATATCATTGTTTGAGAAATAGTCATAATGAATATATTTTTAAAGAAATAAAATAGATTCTGAGATCAATTCTCTGTGAAAGCACTAAGAATATTAATCCAAAAATTGAGTCTCACTTATATTCAAGTCATATGCAAGATAATGAACTTATGAGTGCTTGGTTAATGAGGTAGGTAAGTCCTGTGCAATTATATTCATAGGCCAATGAACAAACAAGTCAATATGCAAATAGCGAAATGTTAAATTCTCCAAAGTTCCCAATTACAATTTGACCTAGGCGGCCATTAATGTCCTAAATCAAGTCTATTAATTGGAAAGTTAAAAAATGAGAATGAGGAAGAAAAGTAGTCTAGAATTCCCACCTTCATAGTGTGTGATACATGCCTATTTGTAGAAATATCGTGCCTTCGGATCTTTGACACATGACACTGATGGGAGATGGACACTTGAGATACAGCTGACGTGACATATTGCTGCTTTAAGATGTGGCACTAATTATTTTTTATTTCTTCATGATGACGTGTTATAACTGGTCCAATCAGGATTTTCCACGTGGTTGATTAAAGAGTTGTTTTTAATAGTTTTCTCAACGTGTGATAACATTATCTTCAACTTGCCATTGCCTCGATGTTTTTAACAAGCGATGGATTTAGTTTTATCTACTTACGGTAAGTTGAATTTGTTAACTTGCGGTAGCTTGATTTCATCAACTTATGACAGCTTGACTTCCTCCGCCTACAATAACTTGACTTTGTCAATCTCAACTTGCGATAGCATGACTTCCTCAATCTGCGATCGCATGACTTCATCAATCTCAACTTACGATAGTTAATTTCATCAAATCATGATGGTTTTATTTCATCAACCAGCGATGGATTGACTTCATCGATCTCCACTTGTGATAACTTGATTCCATCAAGAGATAGTTTGATTTCATCAACTTGCGATAGCTTATCCATCTCGTCTTGCGATACCTTTCACATTCTCAACTTACGATGGCTCAATTACCTCAATTTTCAATAGCTTTAAACATTATCAACCTGCAATGACTTCCATGTTATGAAGTCGCAATAACTTAATCATCTCAACTTGCGACGGCCTTACATTCTCAATTTGAGATAGCTTTTATATCTCTATCTTGCATTGGCTTGAACTTGTTCACACTTGAAATTTTGGATGTAACAGAAAATATGAGCTCCTCTTCACAAATGTTTTTTGAGTGGGATTTGATGGAGCGTTTTTAAAATTAGTTTGTATGTTGTCCTTGGTTTTAGTATCAGACAAATAAACCTGACGCAGAACATGACATGTTTTCCTACGGCGACATTTTTGAATATTCGCACCAAACATTCCAGCTTTGGTATAGGAGCATCTCTCCAATTCAGAACTATGTTAACGATATCCTAAAATAATAAACAAAATTTTAAACAACCGGTACGGAAAGCGGATACTAAATTAGCGAAAATTATTTAAATAAATTGTGAAATACTTTGGATTGACCCGCCCATTAGCCATCGTCGCCAGTATGAGTTTCTCTTACCATCCCTGTCCGTTCCAGTTTTATTGTGGAACTTCTCTTAATTGATGAGGTCTTTGAGGTTGCTTTCATATTTGTTTTTGATAGCCGATGCATCTAACAGTTGAGAAGTCTTTTTACACTAGTTAAATCTATTAGCAATCTTCTGATAGACTCTCGTTCTAGTCTTCCTTTGATTTGTTGCAAATTCTTTCAAACGCATCTTTACGAATAGAGTGAATAGTTCGGCATTTTAGTAAATCGTCCATTTTGTGTTCGAATCAGCTGCAGTGGAAGACGTTGTTAAATAATTATTAAGGAAGAGTAATAAAAAGTGCGAAGTAAATGTCGAGTTAGAGTCCAGAATTACAAGAAGAAATAGAATATTAGAAATTATGTTTGATGCATCTTCAATTACGTTCAATGTAATTAATATGCCCGGCTCTACCGTTCCCATTTTGGAGCGTGCAAACGCATTAATTATTATCACGAGCGTGATACTTAACGATAACTCCTGCTAAACGCTTGGGCCCTGTATCCTTAGTTTTGAAGGTTTTTGTCAAAATTTCCGACAACATAAGTACACAATAATACAATTAAATAGCTACTAAATGGTATATGAAGCAAATGGCTAGATATGATATATAATACACTGAATGAACTGTACTCAATAGTCAATAGATTCCAAATTTAATCATTCAATTCTTAGTGAAATTATTATTTGTAAAATGGGTTGGTACTGATTATTTTCAGGGAAAGATTCCCAGATACCCAACCACCGTATACTTGGGTAGATAGATCTTTTTACTGTACCTAAAGGCCCATGGGTTAAGCGAAAAAATAAAGCAAAGTAGTAAATCCATTTAAAACTTTAACAGTAAAAAAAAACTGGGCTACCCACGATGATAAAGTCACGGATCCTACTTCTATGTTTTCTGGTCTTGTCAGTCTGATGGATCACGGATTAATATTAAAGCATAGAAATTTCTCTGCACCTATTGCAACTTATTTTTTATACTTAAACAATGTTTTCCCTCTGCATTGATATAAAGCATAATAATGAAAAATGGTATGAACATGATAATAGTATAACATTAAATATTATATTCAACCTTTTTAAGAAGTCACATAGAATGCTGCTACAATCGATAGAATGTTGCTACAATCGATAGAATGCAACTACAAAATAACATTATAAGAAAAATTATATATACTTATTTTTTTCAACAAAAAAGACCAAAAAGACATTAAATGCTACTATATAATAACATTACCTGATGTTTTATTCTTATCCCTCATTTGAGGCAACTTCTCCATAACCACCGTTACCACATCATCGGAAAAACCATAGTTGACCACTTTAAAGTTATCACAAGCACTCACCACCACGTGAATCTTCCAACTTCGAAACCACCAACGTCACTCCAACATTGAAACCTTAACCAACCTATTGCCACCAACATAGCCAATGTCGATGTTTTCTCATCAGCCGACCAAGTCCCCACCGTCACACTATATTTTAGCTTCTTCGCGTGAAAGTTAGGAAAACCCAATTTTGACATTGCATCCATTGGCAAAAATTATTCGACCTACACACAACTTTCGTACAAAAGGAAGTTATCAAAGTATTAAATATCGAGTTGAAAATAAAATAGTTTTGTCACAAGCCATAATTATGATTTCTAATATTTAAGTCTTTCTTTCAATTTTCGTTTTATTATTTATAATTTTATTAATAACCTTTGTAACATCATGTGCTTATTTTATGCATTAGTTTGATAGAAAACCATTAAATACACGAAATTGTATTGATTTGTTGATATTGCACTTGGACTTTAAATATGTTACCGTTTATCTAAAATTTAGCCAATACATCACTTATCTAATGAAATATATTAAACCTTATATATGAAATTCAAACTTTACCTAAGTAAATATTTATTTAAATGAAGACTAACAACCCTTAAATTTTGTTTTTGATGCAAGAGTGACCTATAAGTGAGAAGTGAACTGATAAATATATGTTATCATAGGAGTTAAAATACTAACAACAAGCCTTGCAGCTAGCAATACAACCAAAATTTTAATACTTGCCAAATATACTTTAAATGATAGACCAAACTAATGATCAACCCAAAGTCTTGAATTTTAGTTAAATAAATATAATTAATTGATGTTCTTCTTAGATAATTTCAAATCCTAGAAAATAATAAACTGATTATGTACCTCATTTATATTTACAATGGTAGCAAAGATGATATTTTATTTGGATATAAAGATGTAAAAATTATATAGTAAAAATTATACATTAAAAAAACAAGTCAAGCTTTGAACACATTCATCCTAATAAACTCTTCAAAATCCACGTAAAATGTTCTATATAATAAGATACATAAAATGTAAACACCATTTTTACAATATTACTGTGTACAACACATGGACCAAACACTAATATGGATGAAAATAAGATAAAAGTCAATTTGAAGCCAAACGATCCAACCTTCATAATGTTCAACAGCAAAATTATGAAAACCTAAAAAAATTCCTTCGCACATTTTGGATTTGACAAAACACGACCAAAACATCAATGGCTCTTTAAGACTCGAGATCAAAATACCTAAGAAATTTAGTATTGTCTAGGTCATCATGTTAAAATAATTAGAATCAAATGAAATAGACGTTAAAAAACAAGGTACATTGTTGAGATACTAAACTTGATAAAACTATTAAAATGTTGAAAATGATGTGGTTTGATAACTATCTCCTAATTGCAAAATAAACTTTATACATTTGTTGCAAACAAAAGTTCAGTTATTTCTATGGAGATCTTATGAGAATATACCAAATATTTTTCAAAAATCAAGGGTATTGTACTAGGCAATGATGATATATCTTGTAAAATTATAACGAACCACCATTCGTAACATCATAATCCATGTATATAAGCATTTGGATCCCATAAGTATCACAAATGACATTCTATTGAAGGGTGGTATTTAAAACAAACAACGTAGAGCATATTTAACACGCACACTAAATCTTATAGTTGAAAAAATATATATAATATCAACGTAAACTTGGAACAAACTAAGTGCATACTATATCAAGAGATATAAGATTCGATATCATAATTGTTGGAATAATTCAGCATTATGGGACCACATATTTTAATATTTGAATGTATGGGCTATCTTGGGATAAGTTTAATTATGTGATCTATTTGGAATAAATACAACAAGACTTAAGGGGTATATTCGTCATGTAAATTTATAATGTGTGGATACTAGAGTGACAATTTTAGTTTGTTGAAGGGCCGAACTGAAAAATGTCACACACTATATATATGAGGTTATGGTCCCCAAATTACACAAGTCTTATCATATTCTCTCCACCCTCTTCTAAAGAGAATTTTCAGATCTAAGCTTGTGTCAATTTGGAAGATCTAAAACCTAGTTGATCTTCTTTTTGCAAACATCAATGGATTCAGGTACGACTTCTGCTGAACTATTTAATTTCATATATTTGTGTAACAACCCGCATATTTATCGAGTTTGTATTTAAATATTTTATTTAAATAGTAACTCGTTAATCGGATTTTGGTCCGAAAAGCTACTTTTTGCAAACGGTCAAATTAGGACTCGAGACCACTTCCATTGAGTTCGAAATGTCGTTTACAACTTTTTAAGTATAAACATCGATAGGTTTGGAGTTAATGAAATTTCACTAACTTTTCCCGCTTTGGACTTTGGATTAGTTTAGCCTATTAAGCCCAAGTTCCAACCCTCTTCTCCTCACTCTTCATAAATTTACTAACTAATCAAGCTTTGGCATTAATGGTGGAGGGAATGGGAAACTAAAATTCCAAAACTCAAATTCAATTGCAATCCATCTTTCTACTCCAAATTCAAGAAGAAGACATTGGATTCAAGCTTCTTGTGCTTAGATAGAAGAAGGATTGATTCTTGCTTGCTTAAAACTTCATTTTCATTGATATTTGGTGCAAAGGTGAGATTTTTATCTCACAAATCTAGTCTATAACTATATTGGGTTGTTGGGAATAATTCCCTATCACTTTAGCATGAATATTTGCTTTTGGTTTGGATTGGATTGGCGAAAAACTCCGATTTTTGGCGTTTTGGCGAAATTTCTGCATTTAGGTCGTTCTGGCCATTTTTAGGTCGTTCGGAGTTAGGTCGTGTGGGTCTTAGGTCGTAGGTCGCGTACGAGATAGCTCCTAGATCGTTCTGACCATTTTTCGCGTGTTCGGAGTTAGGTCGTTCACGACCTAGTACTTAGGTCGCTCGCGACATAACCCTTAGGTCGTTCGCGTGTTATCGCGCTAAGTCGCACTGCCTTGAATCTTCACTTCGGAGTTCGATCGTTTTACGTTAGGTCGTATGGCTTTTAGGTCGTAGGTCGTATGGCTTTTAGGTCGTAAGTCGTATGACTTTTAGGTCGTAGGTCGTTGGCCTTTTGACCGTTAGGTCGCATGCCTTTCTACTTCGATAGGTCGTTCGGCCATGCTTTCTATTTTTAGGTCGCGACATCTTTAGGTCGTGTTACCTATATACCCCTAGGTCGAAAGACCTTAGGTCGTGCACCTTTAGGTCGCGAACCCTATTAGGTCGCGAACCTCTTTAGGTCGCCTGTCCCTTAAGAAGTTAGGTCGTTCGTCCTGTGATGCCTTAGGTCGTTTGACCCGTGTTACGTTAGGTCGCGCAACCCCTTAGGTCGCTTGACCTTGTTTCATGTTAGGTCGCGTGACCTTGTTTTCGCCCTCAGGTCGTTTCACTTTTAGGTCGCATGACCTCGTCTCCGTTAGGTCGTGAACCTTGTTAGGTCGCTCATCCTTAGCTCGCGAACTTTCTTAGGTCGCGTACCTTTAGGTCGCGTGTCCCCTCTACCTCGTTAGGTCGCAAAGAACATTAGGTCGCTCGACCTCCTTACCCAGCAGGTCGCGCACTTAGTTAGGTCGCTCAGCCATTGTGTTAGGTCGCGTGAACCCTTAGGTCGTTAGACCTCATTTTGCTTTAGGTTGTAGGCCTCTTGCCTTCACTTAGGTCGTACCGTTTTGTCGGGGCGCTGCCTTGGATTTAGATTGTTGGAATCTTATCTGAAAATCATTGAGCTGATTTCCTTGGATTTTATTCACATCTCCGTATGCGATTTTTGTGACTGATTGTTTCTACAATTGCTTCTGTGTTTTGTCACTTTATAATATAAAGGTTTCAATACTAGTAGTAAATATCAAAACTCTTTTAACAAACAATTTCAACTCTATTTTTAATAACAAAGCTCTTTTCTTAAACCGTTTTCCAATCTATTAGTATATACAAGCCTTTACCTCACTCGGATGAGAAATCTAATTAAACGACTTAGTAAAACAAGTGGTATGAAACGCTTGCGTTCACTTCGTCGGTTAATTCTTGGACTTGTTCGATTGAACCTCTTGTGACAATTTTATTAGTGAAGATTTACAGTTTGTTCGTAAATATTTAAGTTAAGCAAGTGGTTATGGGACATGAAGCTAAACTTCTATATTTACTAGCTTAGTGTAATTGACACTTCTCGTTGATCTTGATGATCGCTTTATGAATTAGACTAGCAATTGCGCGATGTCTCTTTCATTGCAAGGTTAGACTAGACACCACTTGTGTGATTCCATTCACACATACCTTTCTGCTTTTTGGTTAGTCTTGACCTCAATCTGTGTGATTCCATTCACACATGTGGGGTAGCTCCCCATGGTCTTCGGACCGTCATGTGATAGGCCTCTTTCCCTTTTTATGATTTCTGGATTTCTCGTGTTGATTTCTGAAATTTATGTCATTGACTTGTTATGAGTACAAGTTTAGGGTATGATGCCCTCTTCGAATCTTTGAGAAGATTCTTGTGATATTGATTATCTCTTATTGATTGGTCTTCTGTTGATCATTATTTACATACTTATAGTGGTATGTCGTTATGGATGTTTATGTTTATGCCATATCTTTTATGTTATATCATGTCATCTGATATTTATAGCTAGACTGATCCGTTTATTATTTTCTTAAATAATACTCGGGTCAGACCGAGATGTTACAGGTGCTTCTGCTTGACTTCTTCCCAGGGATTCATCACTCTGACTTTTGGCTAACTGTTTAGATTAGCAGTTTTTGTTGTATACACTTGAGATATAGACTCATAGTTGTATTCTTTTGTATAGCACGTGTTGCTATTCTTTTGTATTATCGTGGATCTTAATGACCACTACTCTGATGTACACTTTCATGTGTTAGTTATATATTCATATCTTCTTCTGCCTTTGTGATATGGATATCTGTGACTGATTTGTGATATGATTATTTCTATGTTTGTTTCCGAAGATTACTTATAGCCACCGTGTGATAAGCAATTACATGGATGGTCGCTCCTCAACAGCCTTATTCTCCGTGCTAGTTGACAGCACTACTCCGGAGTGTTCTTGGCTAGCGTGAGTATAGAGGTGGGGCGTCACAATTTGTTTCTCGATAGAATCAATATGGGTTGTATGTATTCAGATCTAGAATTTATTTATTTATTACAACAAGTGGTATCAGAGCCACCCATCATTGATTTTATTGAGAAATCCTTTGGTTTTAAGAACATATGAAATTAGGGTTCTTGGATTTATAATTTTCGGTTGATTCACCTGATCCACTTATTCTGTTCTGATTTGTGAATGCTTCAATTATGGTGATTCAAAACATGTTAAATAAAGTACGCAATAATCTGATACTAATTATTATTGCAAGTATTATTCATTTATGTACTATTACAGTTTCCTTGATGTCAAATTTGACATTGATATTTATGGAAAATTTATAACCACTTAATATGTTTCACCTTCTATTTTGAATAGTAGCAGTTAAATAAAGTACGCAATAATCTGATGCTAATTATTATTGCAAGTATTATTCATTTATGTATTATTGCAGTTTCTTTTATGTCAAATTTGACATTGATATTTATGGCAAATTTATAAATGAAGGAGTTAAAATAAATTCATATACTATTTGGCGTCTTTTGCAAATTGATTGTGAATATCCTACATTAAAAGTGAACTAATTGAAATAATATGTCACCAAAGTGACCTCCCTTATTTTAGTTGCTCATGAAAAAATGTTAGATATTTGTGTGTATTTATTTATGCGAATATTAGTCGGCCCAAAGGAAGGTTAATATCAGGCCAAATTAGATATACATGTGTGATGATAAATATGTAATGATTATGAAGTTTTACAAGAAAATAATTAATCGGCCCAAAGGAAGATTATTATTTGACTTGAATTTATTGTTAATATTTGATGACTACAACAAGAATACCACTTACAGTTAATATTACTGTCCAAAGACTTGATATTAATGTTGTGCTAGGTATCTTGAGCAAAGACTTACCAATTATTTTAAATTTACTACAGTTGTTTTATAATGTAAGCATATTTGATTAATTTAAAATTACAGCTAATTTGACTATGGTATCTTCCAATCTGAACAACATTCCTATTCTGACTGGAACAGACTTTAAGGATTGGAAAGAGAACATATTGCTTGTTCTTGGCTGCATGGATCTTGACCTTGCACTTAGGATAGATGAACCCGCCCCTCTTACGGATGAAAGTTCTTCCGATATTATAAAGAACTTTGGGAGGTGGGATCGTTCAAACCGCATGAGTCTAATGATCATAAAGCGTGGCATTCCCGAGGCATTTAGGGGTGCGGTATCTGAAAAGATAACCAATGCTAAAGATTTCCTTGCTGAGATTGAAAAACGTTTTGCTAAAAACGATAAGGCGGAAACAAGCACACTTTTGCAACGCTTGATTTCCATGAAGTATCAAAGCAAAGGAAACGTAAGGTAGTACATTATGTAAATGTCTAACACTGCTTTAAAACTTAAGGCACTTAAGCTTGAGCTTTCAGATGATTTGCTCGTGCATTTGGTATTAATCTCTCTTCCTTCACAATACAACCAATTCAAGATCAGTTATAACTGTCAAAAGGAGAAATGGACTCTTAATGAGCTCATTTCGTATTATGTACAAGAAGAAGAGAGATTGAAGCATGATAAGGCTGAAAGTGCTCATTTAGCATACACCTCTAAGGGAAAAGACAAAAAGAGAAAGAAGGATAAAGAAACTGCTAAGGGTCCGACTGAAAAGAAACAAAAAAAGGAGACCGATGGTTGTTACATTTGCAAAAGGGCTGGACATTTTAAGAAAGATTATGCCAAATACCACGCATGGCGTGTTAAGAAAGGGTTGCCTGAGCTACCGTAATCCAACTGATGTTGAAAGATACATCTATGTGGGTGATGGAAAATGGGTAGAAGTGGAGGCTATTGGGCATTTTAAGTTGTTATCAAGAACTCAGTTTTATTTTGATTTATTTGATACTTTTGTTATACCGTCATTTAGACGGAATTTGGTTTATGTTTCTAAGTTGGACAAATTTGGTTATTCTTGTTCGTTTGGGAATGGTACTTTTAGTTTATCAATGAATTCAACTCTTATTGGAACTGGTTCTCTTAATGTTTATGATAACTTATATATGCTTGATGTTAATACCTCTTATAATGAAGCCTTCCTGTAGAGTCACGTGGTACTAAAAGAAAAGCTAATAAGGAAACTTCAGCCACATTGTGGCACAAGCGCTTAGGTCATATATCTAAAAATAGAATTCAAAGGCTCGTGTCAGATGGCATTTTGGAATCCGTTGATTTTTCAAACCTCGATGTCTGTGTAGAGTGTATCAAGGGAAAATAGACCAAACATAAGAAAATAGGTGCCAATAGAGCAACTGACGTCTTAGAATTAATACATACAGACATTTGTGGGTCATTCCCTGAGGCATCATGGAATCGTCAACAATATTTTATAATATTCATAGACGACTACTCAAGATATGGCTACCTATATCTTATTCATGATAAATCAGAATCCTTAGACATGTTCAAGAAATTTAAGGTAGAAGTTGAGAACCAACTTAACAAAAGGATTAAAACTGACAGATCTGACCGTGGCGGTGAATATTATGGTAAATCTGACGGATCAGGTGAACAATGTCTAGGACCATTTTCCAAATTCCTAGAGGAATGTGGAATAGTCCCACAATACACTATGCCAGGTTCACCTAGCATGAATGGTGTTGCTGAGAGACGAAACCAGACTCTTAAAGACATGGTAAGGAGTATGATCAGTCATTCTACCTTATCAAAATCACTCTGGGGAGAGGCATTAAAGACAACAGTTTATATCCTTAATAGAATACCAACTAAAGCAGCTACTAAAACACCTTATGAGCTCTGGACAGGCAAACAGCCTACTCTAAAGCATTTTCACATTTGGGGATGTCCTGCTGAGGCAAGGCCATATAGGCCAAATGAAAGAAAATTGGACTCCAAAACAGTGAGTAGCTACTTTATTGGTTATTCCGAGTGATCTAGGGGCTATAAATTTTATGATTCCATACTGAGGAAAATATTTGAGATGGGAAATGCAACATTTTTTGAGGATGATGAGTTGAGAGGGAGAAATGAAGTAAGGAACATTGTTTTTGAGGAGGAATCATCGTCTATGATTCCTACTATAGTTACTTCTTCGGACAATGTGCAGATTATTGTTCCTGTCATTGATCAAAAAGTGAATCCAGAACCCCAAGAAAAACAATGTTGAAGAAAATCCACTACAAGTTGAAGTTAATATTCCATAAGAACAAATTCAACAATCTCAGAATGAATTGCCGTTTAGAAGATCCACTAGGGAAAGAAGAAATGCTATTCTGGATGATTATGTTCTATTTCTTCAAAAGTTAGAGGATAATAATGGATTGATGGAAGATGATCTTATCAACTTTCACCAAGCCATGCAAGATATTAATTCTCAAAAGTGGATTGAAGCTATGAATGAAGAGTATAAATCAATGCAAGACAATAAAGTTTGGGATCTTGTCCCTTTACCTGAAGGTAAGAAGCCCTGGGTTGTAAATGGATATTTAAAACCAAGAGGGATGCAAAAGGTAAAGTGGAAAGATATAAGGCTCGTCTTGTAGCAAAAGGTTTTACTCAAAAGGAAGGCATTGATTTCAAAGAGACTTTCTCTTCGGTTTCATCGAAAGACTCTTTTAGAATAATTTTGTCACTTGTTGCACATTTTGACCTTGAGTTGCATCAAATGGATGTTAAGACTACATTTCTCAATGGAGGCATTGAGGAAACAATTTATATGGTGCAACAGGAAAACTTTGTGGTCGAATATCCAAAGAATATGGTTTGCAAACTAAAGAAATCCATTTATGGACTCAAACAAGCTTCTCGTCAATGGTACCACAAATTTCATAATGTAATTACCTCTTTTGGTTTTGAGGCATACATCATTGATAACTGTGTGTATCACAAGTTTAATGGGAGTAAATTTATATTTCTAATTTTATATGTTAATGATATATTGCTTGCCAGCAATGATTTAAATATGTTGCACGAAACTAAGAGATTTCTTTCAAATAATTTTGAAATGAAAGATCTTGGTGATGCCTCTTTTGTATTAGGGATCCAAACACATCGTGATCGTTCACGAGGCATTCTTGGATTGTCACAAAAGAACTATATAGAAAATGTGCTTAAAAGATTTGGCATGCAAGATTGTAAACCAGGTGATACCCCTGTTGCTAAAGGAGATAAGTTTTGTCTCAAGCAATGCCCTAATAACATCCTTGAAGTTAATGAAATATAGAAGATCCCTTATGCATTTGCTATAGGGAGTCTAATGTATGCTCAAGTATGTACGCGTCCGGATATTGTGTACATTGTAGGAGTGTTAGGCAGGTATCTTAGTAACCCTGGAATGGATCATTGGAAAGCAGCAAAAAGGGTTATGAGGTATCTTCAAAGAACAAAGGACTGTATGCTTACATATAGAAGATCAGATCAGTTGAAGATCATTGGGTATTCTGATTTTGACTTTGCTGGATGTCCGGATAGCAGAAAATCCACTTCAGGATGCATATTTATGTTGAGTGGAGGGGCTATATCATGAAAGAGCATTAAGCAAACGCTTATAGCTTCTTCCACTATGGAAGCAGAGTTTGTGGCTTGCTATGAGGCATCTAATCATGGAAAATAGCTGCGAAATTTTGTCACTGGGCTGCGCATTATAGATAATATTGAAAGACCACTAAAGTTGTTTTGTGACAATAGATCAACAATACTATATTCTAATAACAATAGAAGCTCAAGTAAGTCAAATTACATTGACATTGTAGGATCGATTTCACCCTAGAGGGGGGTGAATAGGGTGATAGTGTTAATTATAAAAATTAACTGCGGAAGTTTATAAAATTAATTTCAACACAAATCACAGAATAATAGCAGCACAGCAGAATAATAAGTAGAAATAGAACGACGCAGAATTTACCCAGCTTCGGCAAAACCCTGCCTACGTGCTGCCCCCAAGGTTTCTACTAGAAATTAGTTAGTCAGACCCTTACACACGTAAACTCGCGACACCTGCTATCGACTAAACCTAACTCTATGCTCAAAACCCTGCCACAACTCAGCCACTGAGTTGCGAATTCTCAAGCTACGCCACGTAGCTTGTGCCTTAGTCACACGACTAGAAAATATAACGATTTAAAATTTGAAAATAAATTTAGAAAGCAAATTAAAAACAAAGACACGAAAAACCCTAATTAAAAATAAAATAAAACGCCCTTTTAAAATAGCTGGCCCCTTTTGTTTATTATTTGGCCCGTTCGACTTTTAGTTGCTCTGTTCCTTTTCGTGAATAATGGCGACCGTTCCTTTAGCAAATTTAGGGCTTCGTTCTCTTCGATCCAAACTAGGGTTTCGTGAAGCTGCCGATTGTTTGATCAATCTGGTTGTAAATTGAGAGAATATTTGTTCGTCTTTTCGGCTGCTTCTGGAGTTCGACTTCAATTTGGTATGTGGTTTTTGTAACCACCCGATATTTTCAACCATTCGTATCCGCACATGTTGGACTTGAATTGCTCAAAATACCGCGTTGTAAATAAAATTTGGCAAATCTCAGAATATACAATAAATACATAATCACATATCACAGACACAGAGTATTTAATAATGCGGCGGAAGTAAAAGAGATAGTAGTTCATGAAGCTACTATATATATAAGATACATCAGAGTTAAATAATATACAGCAGAAGAGTAACAAGATACATCAAGTACAAATCAAAATACATCACTGGAAACACTGGATACTGAAAACAAATAGATGGCTGGATCTTCAAGCAAAGCTCCAACTCCGAAGGTGAGTCTTGAATGCTGAATCACTCAATCTGACTCGAGCGTAAAGCAAAATACAAAACACTCGAGTCAGGACATAAATACTTATGAACTGTAAATAAACTCAAGTGAACGGTAACAAAATGCATCAGTAACTTAAAGGATGCTTGGGATCTCCCATCCTTTAAGGATCCGTTAAACTATTTACTATGTAGTAATATTGCGCTACTATAATAATGTCTACAGTAAAATAAACATACTTTTAAATAGCGTTCCGGGCTACCCATATCACCCTTCACACATAATAGTCCCAGTAGTTCATCCAATATCATGCCATATCCACTCCGGGTGACTGTCAGAGGATACCACACGGGCTACGGGAGAAAAACAAACTCATAGTAAAGGCTCGGTATGGTAGGTGATACGGCACACAAGGCAATGCCAGGGTAGATATACCAATTACGCACATGGGCTGGTGGTAACGTAGCAGCCACTACGCCCACCCCAAAACACACTCCCAATCAAAATTGGGGGATGGCCATCTAATCAATCACAAGTAAGAGTATAGTATCGAAGGAATGTGTCCGACCAGAGGAGCTACCCCTTTTGGCCCGAGATCTCTCCTATTTTAGCCACCTTATGCCAACTCATGGGAGTTGGGTCCACGTAATATACCTCAAGAACGTCGCCACCATCCTACTTCATTCTGGAATCTCCACCGCGTACACAGTTGTTAAAGTGGTTTTCGGAGTTGGCAGAGAGTATGACAACTTCCGATCCCGGTCTCTTTAACAACCAATCGTTATTATAACGCCGTGGCCATTTTAAAATAGTTTATACTTCAAAAATCAAATCATTTCATTTCAAAACTATATCCCTTTCAAAATAGTTATACTCCGAAACCAAAACCATTTTATTTCAAAACTATATTCAAATCAAATAGTTTATCATTTCCATTTCAAACATATATTCACCTTTAAAAAAAATCATAATACTTTCAAAGTATAACTTTTCCGAAACCAAAATACTTGAAATCATTACACTTTGAAAATCATAACATTTCAAAATCATACATTTGAAATCAATCTTTTAATTCTTTACACTTTACAAATTTATTCCATTAAACCAAAATTTCAAATTTCCAATTTAATTCAATTCAAACCATCAGTTTCAATTCAGTTTGGTTTTCTAACAAAACATTTCAAATCTTACAAATTTCAAATATAGATTTGATCTACAAAATAAACAATCCAATTTTAATATATTTCCAAACTTTAATATCGCACATTTCAAAACTAAACTTTATAATTCCATATATTCATATCTCAAATCTAATTTCATTATTATTTCGTTTTGAAATATTCATTTCATAAATCCAACATTATTACAAAAACTTAAATTACAATTAAACCAAATATCTTTTCATACAAATATAAACTTCAAATATTCCTTTTTCAAATAAATCAAAATCAAATATTATTCCGCATTCATATTCTTTATCAAAGTAAAGATCAATCATTTCCAAACCATTTCAAAATCATTAAAATATCATATCCTTTCAAAACCTCATTATCATATCATTATTTGAATTCAAATTCAAATATTCAAATTTAAATATCATTTTAAAATCAAACATATAATTCATTTATTATTTCAAATATCATTACAAAACAACTTTCAAAATCACATTCACCAATTCATTTATCTTATTACATTTCATTCCATTTAACACATAACCAAGTAAACTTTATTTAAATTCAAATTCAATTTAAATTCCTTAAAAATTCAAATTTAAATATTAAAATATATTCAAAACTCCTTATATTCACAAATAATAAATTTTCAAAAGTTAAATCATTTAACACTTTAAAATATAACACAAACAGTGTTAAATTTTATAACATTTCAAAACATTGTCAAATTAAAGCCACGACAACATTTATACAGTACTATAGTAGCTTATAGTTTCCGAACTAGTTTAGTTCAAGAATAACGGCATTTATAACATGCCGTAATAGATATTTAGTTATTTCAAACATAGTCAAGTTCAAAAACAACAGCATTTAAAATGCTGTCAAAAGACTACAACATTTTGGAAATGCTATAAAATTCCAGATTTTATTTTAACTTTTCAAAACAATAAAACTTCAATTTAACAAATTTTAAACTTATAAATCATATTTGTAGACTTCAAAATTTCACATTTAAATAATTTTAACATATGATTTATCATAATAAAATTTTAAGATCAAATATTCAATTTAAAAACTCCATTAATTTATTAAGTCAAAATTCACTATTTATTAACTTATAAATTTAATAAAACTTAACATTTTACTTCAAATATCATTTCAAAACTTTAAATTTAATTTCCATTATTTATTTACATTTTCAAATAAAATTTAAAGTCAAAAATCACAATTACTTCAAATTTACTTACTTAAATTCATAATTTCAAGACTTAATGTTTTTTTTTAAAAACCATAAAATATATATTTTTAAATCAAAATTTCATTCTTTTCAAAAAATACATATTTTAATAAAAATCATTTAAAAATATACCACGGGGTCTGTATATAATTTTCTAACCTAGGTCAAGTGATGCGGATATATATCATTTCAATCCGCAGTTTACAAAGAAAACCCGGGTTCTATCATTTCAAACCCGCAATTCCAAGTCAAATAAAATACAATAAAAATCGCTCAGGCCTATCATTTTAGCCCATAATGATTTTTTCCTAATCTAAAGTCCGTTCGGGTATGTATCATTTCAACCCATAGTGATTCTATTCTAATAGGGAACTTGCAGTGTGTATATATGCATAAACAATATAAACAATGTCAATGTCACAATATAATGTCATATATCAGATGTCAGGTGATAATTAATAGTTTTAACATGGTAATAACATGGCATAGCATATCATATGATCATCATTAACTTGCATAACATTTTATATTACTAAACACTTGTCATCAGTTCACTATTTCATAAGTATAAATGTCAGAGTGAGAAAGACTCACCTTTTCAAGCTGAAGACCACTACGACACACAAAACGGTTCCAAAGGCAGGACAAGCACGATACAGCACGACTAGTGATTCAAATGAGTGGAGAGAGCCAAGATATCATCCTATCACAACAACCAAAATAAGACAATGCAATATAACATATGAATATATTTAACACAAAACGATATAGAAACAAATTGAAATACAAAGCAATAAAGAGCAAAGTGACTTGACCTTGCCTTATCACTCAAATGCATGGCCTAAGTGGAGCATACATTCAGCCATGATCAGGTTTAGCTCGGGTATGGCATCCATAAAGCACAGCTAGAAGGAATATAAAAGGTAGGGTTTGCAACATGAAGCATATCAATGGACAAGGCAAAATAGGTGAAGTTTTTGGTGTATTTTGGTTCGGCTATGACCCCATATAGGCTCGGCCATGGGGTCTTCATGTCAGTTCAGATCTAGATAGTAGTTAAAAGGGCAGCCAAAGGTGAAGTAGATGAAGGTGGTGGTGGCTAAGGAGTGGCCAAAAGCAACTATGAAGGCAATAGTGGAGTACAGACTTGGCTAGCATTGTTTTGTTGAAGTGCTTTGCAAATTTGAGGTGGTGCCTTCATCTAATGGTCATGGCTAGAGGTGGTGGTCAGAGGAGAGGGGTTGGTGCTGCTTTATATGGTGGAGAGGATGGTGGTCAGTAAGGATAGAGGTGAGGCCAAGCAAACTTGAAGAAGAGGAAGGCTAAATCAATGAAGAAGAGGGAAAAAAATGTGAAAAGAAAAGCCATTATTTTTTCTTCTTCTTTTTCTCTTCATGGCCGTGATTTTTAGGGTATGAGAAGTCTTCCCTTTCACGTGAAAAAGAAAGAAGAATACACGGCTGAAGAATGGAGTTAAGCAGCCAATTGAAGAGATGTTGGTTGAGAAATGAAAAGACAGAATACAAAAAGGCTTAAGCAAATAAAGAGTCACAAATCTTTCAAATTTCCACCATTTCATTTTAAAATTTAAATACATGTAAACTATGTATAAATACAGATAAAACACGAAAATATAGTAAATAAACAAAAATAAATAAATAAATATTAATTAAATATAATTAAATTAAGAAAATAACAAAGAAAATGTAAATTAGGCTTGAAAATTTGAAAATAAATGAAATGAACTTTGGGAAAATTGTATGTACATGAAAAATATTTATAAATAAATATAAAAACATAAAAATAAAATGCATACAAAAAAATGAATAAATAAATTTAATTAAATATAATTTAAATGAAGAAAATAGCAGAAAAATGGAAACTAACCTTTAAAAATAGAAAATAAATTCAATGAGCGTTGGAAAAATTCAAACATCACTTCAAAAATATTTAAAAGGTAAAAATACATGTAACATAACATATAATAGAATTTAGAATAAGATATGACAAATAAAAAAAATTATTTATGTAATTTAAAATAAACAATATTGTTAAATTAAACAATTTACACCAAATTTTGTAAAAAACATAACTTTCACAATATTATTCGGATTTCAACGAAACGAAAAGCATTATTCTTAAAATTTTATTTACTTTCATAACAAAAGATAAAATTCAAATTTTCAAACTTTTAAAATTTAAATTTAGAAGTCAAAGTTTGACCAGATTGACCAAAATTCACCTTTTTTTGCAAAATATTCTATATTCAAGTTTGAAGTTATTATTCACATACCAATCAAAATTTATATTTAAAATAACAAATTTAATTCATTTAAATAAATAAAACAAAGTTTTTTTTTGAAATCAGGAATTCAAATTAGAATAATTTAAATATACAATTAAAATAATCACAAAATACAGGGTTGTTACAGTTTTCCTTTGTGCTTTTCAGTTATGCTCAATTGAACTCCGATGATTTTGAAATTGCCGATGTGATTGTTTATATATGAGTTCGATCTCCTTGAATTGCATTCGTCTAATTTGTTCAATATTTAGCTTCGGCCTTTCGATTTCGTTTGGATGTTTGAGATTGATTCTGACTTCTTCAATTCGTATATATTTTGATTGCTTGACATCCACGGTATTGATCGATTTCGTGATGACCATAGTTTCGAAATTGACTTGTTCGTTTGAGACGATTTCAACTTGTTCAAAACCGTATATTTTTTATTTTGCTTGGTCGACTCGGTTTAAAAATACTCGGCTTTGAAATTGTGATGATAGACTATGTTTTCGTGATTTTCTCCGACTTGATAAGATTGTATCCTTCCACGGCTTGATGTTTAACTTAGTCAAATCCTTGATTACCCGTGACTTTCTCTTTGACTTTGGTATGTTCGAACTGTTGTATTTGGTATTGCTTCGACCACTGTCTTGCATTCACTCCAAATATTGTTGATACTGGGTTGCTTATTTTTCCGACCTCTGTTTGATCGTTGAAGTGTCTGACCATGTTGTACAATGTTCGATCTGGCAATATTTTGCTTCATGTGTTTGATTTGCTACTGAGTTCATTTGCATGATGTTGAGCATTGGATTTCATTGTGCATATATGCAGCTTGTTGAGTCTTTGATATTGGTCTGGAGTACATTGTTGGTTATATTCATTCTGGTGCCTTGTCTTTGTGTATGGCCATTGCATTTGTGTTCATGTATACAATTTACTTGAGTCTGGTCATTGTTGGCAACTTGGTTGTATATTTGGTCGTCTGCATTTTTGTTTCTTTGATGTTGTTTATGTCTGCATCTTGTGGTTGCCACTGTGTTGCATTGAGCTTGACATTTGCATCATTATGGTGGCTGACCATCCTGTAGCATATCTCTGTTTCATTTTAGTTTGATTTGAGTTGTATTACTTCATCACTTGAACTACTCTCTGACTTTTGTCTGGGTTCATATATATATACTCCATTGTTCATGTGTTCGATCACCTGCTATGTCTTGTTCATCTGGTTCATGTTTCACTTTGGTATTGTTGCATTATAGTTGCATCACTGTATGTAGCTTATTGAAGTGTTGCATTATTGATGCTCTTTGAGTTGCAGTGTTTCATTTCTGGTTGGTCTGACTTGAACTGATCATTGAAGTATGTGTGTCTGGTCGTTGCATTTGTAGATTGCATTGTTGCAGTTTCCATATCTTGTGCTCGAGCTTGCATGCTTCATGTTGCCTTGACTTTGGTTGTTGAATTGAGTTGAGTCATGACTGCAGTGACTTGACCTTTGCATTTTATTTATTTTTCGAAATTTCTCCTGAGTTGAATCCAACTCGAAGCTCGGATTTGACCTTGTGCTGATAGTTATGACATTTATTTTATTGCACGTGAGTTGAACCCGTCTTTTTATTTTGGGTTTGACCTTGTGCTCACCTGTCCTGTAGCATTATCAAGTGTATATTGGTGTGCACGACCTTGTGGCATATACAGTGATACACTGTTTATGTCACAAGTTATTCGTGTATAATAGATTCAAAATTAAATGATGACGAACAACCCAAATAACTGAGGCAAATATTATTTTCAAAAATTCACATTTTATTTTATATTGCAAAAATATTTCTTTTTCAATTTTACTGCGTTAGTGAATATTTTTGCAGATTGCTCAGATGCTGGATTCTAACTGGAATGAAGTTGAAGATAAAATACGAATTGAGTGAATGAGTGATGTGTAGCGAGGTTAAATGTAAATATGAAATTGTGATGTATTTGTATTCAAAATTGTATATGTATAGTGAGAGCTTGAATTTGTACTATTCAAAATTGTAATAAATATTTGTTTGAATAAAATTTCTGTTTGAATTCAAATTCTGTGTTATTTAATTTTATTCCGCAAATATTTATTTAATCTATGAAAAAATAAAATAGTACATTAACAAATACATTTAAACGAATGGATATATGTTTATTATCATCAAACAAAAATCATATAAGCGCATATTCAACAATCTCCCCCTTTTGATGATAACAAACATATATTTAAGATTTTGAATATGTTAAATATATTTGATCATTGATATGCTCTAATTGCTCCCCTTATTTAAATGCTTCCTCTCTACACAAAGCTCCCCCTACATATATGCATACAAATAAAAATATGCAAATGAACCTAGATGCAAATAGAAAATTATTTGACCTTTGCTTGATTTTATTTGAGAAAATCTTAACTTTTCTCTCCCCCTTTTTTTATCAGCAAAAGAATAATAGTGTTAGAGAAAATAGAGATAAAGTGATCGATATTAATTCAACATTAAAACTCAATCGAAAATAAAAATTAAATTTCAAAAAAAACAAACAAAAATCATAAATATTTTGTTAGGCGCATATTCCACTTTTAGAATGATGGGAACGATGTCATCATATAAAACCATACAGTTGTGTCTATTTGTGGTATATTTATATCAGGAATTTGAATATCTACTAACCATGCATAACCGTTAGGACTTTTAAATGAGATTAGTAGTATTCCAATTTTATTTTAAAAAAAAATTCAAGTATCTTCTAACCACGCATAACCGTGAGGACTTTTAAATGGGATTAGAATCAACTTGTTTATTTTAAAAATCAACTTTTGATATGCGTTCCATACATGCATAACCGTGAGGACTTTTAAATGAGCATGGAAGCACATAACAAATTCCAAGTAATTCACCCATGCATAACCGTGAGGACTTTTAAATGAGAGTGAATACTTTGGTATTTATTTGTTATTATTATTATTATTATTTTAAAATGTAAAAATGAAAAACGAACGATTCCTGTTTAAAGTACCACATATTGATAAACTATATAGAATTTTGATGAGTGATGGTCGTTAGAAATATGATAGAAATAGAGATGGTCATGGAATTTTTGCCAACAAAAGTTTATAACTCTTGTTTAAACTGAATTTTTTTACTAATTATACCTACTCGAGTAATAATGTATGATAAATATCAATACTCATCACTTTTTCAATAACTATTTATCTTTTCGACAATTAGTAGGGGAAAAAATGTTAAGTATTCAGCAAATTAAATTTCTAACACACCTAAGCTGAGACGTAGTTTACAAAAACTATTTTCTGGTAGAGGTTTTGTAAAAATGTCTGCCAATTGAAAATCAGTTGAAATAAAATTTATGCAGATATTTTCTTTGGAAATATGATCTCCATTAAAATGATGTCTAACATCTATATGTTTTGTTCGTGAGTGGTGTACAGGATTATTTGTGAGATCAATTGCGCTTTTGCTATCACACATTAGTGGTACACGTTTAAAATTTAGACCATAGTCTTGCAAAGTTAGTATCATCCATAAGATTTGAGCAGAGCAACCACTCAAAGCAATATACTCTGCCTCTGTTGTAGATAATGCAATACAATTTTGTTTCCTACTTGACCATGCAACTAATGAATGTCCTAACATAAAACATGCTCCACTAGTACTTTTTCTATCAACTAAATTTCCAGCATAATCAGCATCTGAAAAACCTTTTAATTCAAAGTTATCGTTTGTTGGATACCAAAGACCAAACCTGAGGTGTGCAACAAATATCTTATAATTCTTTTAACTGCTTTTAAATGAGATTCTTTTGGGTTAGATTGAAATCGTGCACACAGGCAGACAGAAAACATGATGTCAGGCCTAGAAGCGGTAAGATAAAGGAGTGATCCAATCATACCTCTATATTGCTTTTGATCAACTGCCTTACCTTTTTCATCACTGTCAAGTTTAATTGTTGTGCTCATGGGGGTTCTAGCTAGTTTAGCATCTTTTAACCCAAATTTGTTGATAAGTTCCTTAATATATTTTGTTTGAGAAATGAATGTACCTTTATCGCTTTGTTTGACTTGAAATCCTAAAAAGAAATTCAATTCTCCAACCAAGCTCATTTCGAACTTTTCCTGCATAACTTTTTCAAATTTCTCACACAACAAATTGTTAGTAGCACCATAGATAATGTCATCAACATATATTTGAACAATTAGAATATCATCGTTTTCATGCGACAGAAATAGTGTGGTGTCTAAACAACCCTTTTTGAACCCATTTTCAAGAAGATAAGTACTGAGGCATTCGTACCAAGCTCTAGGAGCTTGTTTTAACCCATATAATGCCTTTTTAAGTTTATATACATGGTTATGATATTCAAACCTTCTGGTTGTTCGAAAAATACATCTTCTTTTAAAATTCCATTAAGAAATGCACTTTTAATATCCATTTGTCTTAACTTAAATCCTTTGTAGCAAGCAAAAGCTAGCAATATCCTGATTGATTCTAGTCTAGCTACATGAGCAAAAGTTTCATCAAAGTCAACTCCTTCAATTTGATTATATCCTTTAGCGACTAGTCTAGCTTTATTTCTAATCACAATTCTAGATTCATCATATTTATTTTTGAAAATCCATTTTGTTCCTACGACTGGATAGTCCTTAAGTATAGGTGCTAAACTCCAAACATCATTTCGCTCAAATTGATTTAGCTTTTCTTGCATAGCCATAATCCAATTTTCATCATTAAGAGCTGTATCCATGTCTTTGGGTTCTATTTCTGAGATAAATCCTCTATATAGACACAGATCACACAAATTTCTAAAAGAGGAACGAGTTTGAACACCTGTGATAGGATTTCCTATTATCAATTCTGGAGGATGATCTGCTTTGAATTTCAATTTTTCTGGATCTAGATTCCTTCGGTCTTCGTTTGTTGTTGCGCTTTCTTTTGGTTTTTCGTTCTCATCTTTTCCATTCTCCTCTTCAACATTGCTTTTGACCATTTCCTGTTCATTAATTCCTTCATCAAACTTCACATTGATTGACTCCACGATTGTTTTATTCCTTTTGTTGTAGACTCTATAAGCTTTACTTCTAGAAGAGTATCCCATGAATATGCCTTCATCAGCTTTTGCTTCGAATTTTCCCAATTGATCACCTGTATTGAGAATATAGCACGGACACCCAAATACTTTGAAATAGTCAATGTTTGATTTATTTTTGAACCATAGCTCATAGGGTGTTTTGTCAAGAATTGGTCTAATCATAATTCTATTCATTACATAACAAGCTGTATTTACTGCTTCTGCCCAAAAATGCAAAGGTAGCTTATACTCATTTATCATAGACCTAGCTAACTCTTGCAATGTTCGATTCTTTCTTTCAACTACTCTATTTTGTTGTGGAGTACGTGGTGCAGAAAATTCTTGTTTAAAACCGTTTTCATCACAGAAATTTTCGAATTCATAATTTTCAAATTCTCTACCATGATCACTTCTTAACGTAACAATAGAGACTCCCTTTTCATTTTGCACTAATTTTGCGAATTTTGTGAAGTATGAAAAAGTTTCTGATTTTTTAGCCAAGAAATATACCCATGTATATCTTGAGTAATCATCCACTAACACAAAACAATATTTCTCACCTCCTAAACTAGCAATGTCGTTAGGTCCGAACAGATCCATATGAACTAGTTCAAGAACTCTAGAAGTGCTTACATTGTTTTTGGCATGAAATGATGATTTTTTAAGTTTTCCCAAGGTACATGCTTTACAAATGTTTTCTGTTTCAAACTCATGTGATGGAAACCCTCTTACCAAACTTTTCCTTTTTAATTTGTTTAACAAGTTCATACTAGCATGCCCTAAATGTCTATGCCATAAATTCACTTCTATATCCTTAGCTACCAAACATTTAGAGAGGGTGAAATCATCAAAAGATAGAGAATATATATTACCTTTCCTTTTATCTGAAAATAAGATTTCTTTTGATGATTTGTCAACAATTTTGCACAAGTCAGAATCAAAGATAACATTCATACCTTTATCACATAGCTAGCTGATTGATATCAAATTGTGGTGCAGATTTTCAACATATAGTACGTCATTCAAGGTAAATGTATTGTTACCTACTTTACCTTTACCGAAAATTTTACACTTGTCATTGTTGCCCATTGTGACTCTGCCACCTTTGTACTTTGCTAGGCTAAGGAACTTTGATTTATCGCCTGTCATGTGCCTGGAACAGCCAGAATCCATGTACCATTGCTGTTGTTCCTTAGCCTGCCATCATACCTACACGAGAAGAGAGTTTAGTGACCTATTTGTTTTTATAGGTCCATGATTGTTAGTGGCAGAATATTTAGAAAGATAATTTTGTGGGGACCCAACACTATTTATATATGTTTCCTTTGGCACCCAAATTTGTTTAACTTTGAGAGATTTTATATTTGTTCCTTTTGGAACCCAAATCGGTATAGTTTTCACATGTTTTGGTTTATACCAACAATTATTGTGATTGTGTCCATATTTTCTACAAACTGTGCACATAGAATTAACTTAATTAATATTGCTTTCAACACTTTTAGATTGATTATATCCAAGTCCTTGTCTAACCGTATTAATAGTTTTCTTTCCTAATAGCATATTCAACGATTTTTCACTTTTTGAAAATTTATCTAAAGTCGTTGACAATTGTTGGACTTGTGTTTTGAGAGATTCATTTTCGTTTAATAATTGTGTGCACTTTTTGATAGAATTTTCTCTCCTAGTATTTTCACTTTCTTTTAAAATCAGAATTTCATTTTCAAGTGATTTTATATTAATTTCTGATTTTTTAATTTCTTCTTCAAATGTTGGACACTTATCGTACTTAGGGATCCTACTTTGATAGTTTTGAACTAATTGGTCAAGTTGTTCATTCAATTCTATCAAAATATTTTTTGTGATTCTAGTTTGGCATACTTCTCCCTAAGTCGTTCAAAACAGCCATTTACCTCGTGAAAATGTATAAGTAATTCTGAATGAGTAAGTTTTGATACCTCACTTGGTTCGTCATCGTCACTGTCAGTTATTTCACCATGAAGACACAAATTTGCTTTTTCACTTTCACTGCCAGTGCTATCACTTCCATCTTTGTCGCTTTCATCCCAAGTAGCTGCAAAACTTCTCCTTTTCAGTTTCTTTCCTTGACTGAGTCGATTTTGGGGACAATTTGGCTTGATATGACCGGGTTTGTTGCATTTATGACAGATGATTTTCTGTTCTTCTGGGTTGTCTATTGCTTTGTTTAATCTGCTCTTTGCTTGTTGATTTCTAACTGGATTGCCATATTTGCGACTCCACCTTTTGAATTTTCTTATTAATAGTGCTAGTTCTGCTTCACAATCATCATCATTATCATCATCATCTTCACTTTCAATTGTCCCTTTAAGAGCTATTGATTTTCTTCGAGTGTCTCCTCCTTCACGTTCTTCCTTGAATTTCATTTCTAGCTCATAAGTGGTGAGATTTCCGATGAGTTCTTCAACTTTCATTTGTTTTAAATCTTTCGATTCTTGTATGGCAGTCACTTTTGCTTCAAATTTTCGTGAAAGGACTCTGAGGATTTTTCGGACTATCTCCAACTCTGTGTATGATTTTCCAAGAGCTTTTGATTTGTATACAATATTGGAAAGTCGTCCATGCATTTCTTTGACATTTTCTTCTTTCGCCATTGTGAAGTTCTCGTATTCGCTGCTTAGCATGGCAAGGCGAGATTCTTTGACTTGAGATGTTCCTTCGTGAGTCACTTCTAGTGTATGCCATATTTCCTGCGCAGTTAGATAATGTGAGACATGATTAAATTCTGATTGATCTAATGAACAGATAATAGAATTTATGGCTTTAGCATTAGCATTTTGTAATCTATTTTCTAGTTCTCTCTATTGATCCTTTGGTTTTTTTATTTCCTGATTATTTTCAATTATAGTTGGTGCTTTATACCCTGTCTCAACAATATCCCAAGCGTCAATGGTTTTTAGAAAAATTTCCATCCTATTTTTCCAGTAAGCATATTCACCATTGAACATTGGTGGTCTAACTATGGACTGACCCTCAGCAAAAGCATTATTAAAAGAAGCTATTTTAAAAATTCAAAATTTTAAAACAAAAACGATTTTTGAAACACGAATTTTTAAAACAAAAATTGACTTCTATTCCTAGCTCTGATACCACTTGTAGGATCGATTTCACCCTAGAAGGGGGGTGAATAGGGTGATAGTGTTAATTATAAAAATTAACTGCGGAAGTTTATAAAATTAATTTCAACACAAATCACAGAATAATAGCAGCCCAACAGAATAATAAGCAGATATCGAAGGACACAGAATTTACCCAGCTTCGGCAAAACCCTACCTACGTGCTGCCCCCAAGGTTTCTACTAGAAATTAGTTAGTCAGACGCTTACACACGTAAACTCGCGACACCTGCTATCGACTAAACCTAACTCTATGCTCAAAACCCTGCCACAATTCAGCCACTGAGTTGCGAATTCTCAAGCTACGCCACGTAGCTTGTGCCCTAGTCACACGACTAGAAAATATAACGATTTAAAATTTGAAAATAAATTTAAAAAGCAAATTAAAAACAAAGACACGAAAAACCCTAATTAAAAATAAAATAAAAAGCCCTTTTAAAATAGCCGGCCCCTTTTGTTTATTATTCGGCCCGTTTGACTTTTAGTTGCTCTGTTCCTTTTCGTGAATAATGGCGGTCGTTCCTCTTGCAAATTTAGGGCTTCGTTCTCTTCGATCCAAACTAGGGTTTCGTGAAGCTGCCGATTGTTTGATCAATCTGATTGTAAATTGAGAGAATATTTGTTCGTCTTTTCGGCTGCTTCTGGAGTTCGACTTCAATTTGGTATGTGGTTTTCCTTTGTGCTTTTCAGTTATGCTCAATTGAACTCCGATGATTTTGAAATTGCCGATGATGATTGTTTATATATGAGTTCAATCTCCTTGAATTGCGTTCGTCTGATTTTTTTCAATATTTAGCTTCGGCCATTCGATTTCGTTTGGATGTTTGAGATTGATTCTGACTTCTTCAATTCGTATATATTTTGATTGCTTGACATCCACGGTATTGATCGATTTCGTGATGACCACGGTTTCGAAATTGACTTGTTCGTTTGAGACGATTTCAACTTGTTCAAAACCGTATATTTTTGATTTTGCTTGGTCGACTCGGTTTAAAAATACTCGGCTTTGAAATTGTGATGATAGACTATGTTTACGTGATTTTCTCTGACTTGATAAGATTGTATCCTTCCACGGCTTGATGTTTAACTTAGTCAAATCCTTGATTACCCATGACTTTCTCTTTGACTTTGGTATGTTCGAACTGTTGCATTTGGTATTGCTTCGACCACTGTCTTGCATTCACTCCAAATATTGTTGATACTAGGTTGCTTATTTTTTCGACCTCTGTTTGATCATTGAAGTGTCTGACCATGTTGTACAATGTTCGATCTGGCAATATTTTGTTTCATGTGTTTGATTTGCTATTGAGTTCATTTGCATGATGTTGAGCATTGGATTTCATTGTGCATATATGCAGCTTGTTGAGTCTTTGATATTGGTCTGGAGTACATTGTTGGTTATGTTCATTCTGGTGCCTTGTCTTTGTGTATGGCCATTGCATTTGTGTTCATGTATAAAGTTTACTTGAGTCTGGTCATTGTTGGCAACTTGGTTGTATATTTGGTCGTCTGCATTTTTGTTTCTTTGATGTTGTTTATGTCTGCATCTTGTGGTTGCCACTGTGTTGCATTGAGCTTGACATTTGCATCATTATGGTGGCTGACCATCCTGTAGCATATCTCTGTTTCATTTTAGTTTGATTTGAGTTGTATTACTTCATCACTTGAACCACTCTCTGACTTTTGTCTGGGTTCATATATATACACTCTATTGTTCATGTGTTCGATCACCTGCTATGTCTTGTTCATCTGGTTCATGTATCACTTTGGTATTGTTGCATTATAGTTGCATCATTGTATGTAGCTTATTGAAGTGTTGCATTGTTGATGCTCTTTGAGTTGCAGTGTTTCATTTCTGGTTGGTCTGACTTGAACTGATCATTGAAGTATGTGTGTCTGGTCGTTGCATTTGTAGATTGCATTGTTGCAGTTTCCATATCTTGTGCTCGAGCTTGCATGCTTCATGTTGCCTTGACTTTGGTTGTTGCATTGAGTTGAGTCATGACTGCAGTGACTTGACCTTTGCATTTTATTTATTTTTCGAAATTTCTCCTGAGTTGAATCCAGCTCGAAGCTCGAATTTGACCTTGTGCTGAAAGTTGTGACATTTATTTTATTGCACGTGAGTTGAACCCGTCTTTTTATTTTGGGTTTGACCTTGTGCTCACCTGTCCTGTAGCATTATCAAGTGTATATTGGTGTGCACGACCTTGTGGGATATACAGTGACACACTGTGTATGTCACAAGTTTTTCGTGTATAATGGATTCAAAATTAAATGATGACGAACAACCCAAATAACTGAGGCAAATATTATTTTCAAAAATTCACATTTTATTTTATATTGCAAAAATATTTCTTTTTCAATTTTACCGCGTTAGTGAATATTTTTGCAGATTGCTCAGATGCTGGATTCTAACTGGAATGAAGTTGAAGATAAAATACGAATTGAGTGAATGAGTGATGTGTAGTGAGGTTAAATGTAAATATGAAATTGTGATGTATTTTTGATCAAAATTGTATATGTATAGTGAGAGCTTGAATTTGTACTATTCAAAATTGTAATAAATATTTGTTTGAATAAAATTTCTGTTTGAATTCAAATTCTGTGTTATTTAATTTTATTCAGAAAATATTTATTTAATCTATGAAAAAATAAAATAGTACATTAACAAATACATTTAAACGAATGGATATATGTTTATTATCATCAAACAAAAATCATATAAGTGCATATTCAACAGACATCCAGTTTCTAGTTGTGAAGGAAAGAGTGCAAAATGGGTTAATATCCATAGAGCATATTGGGACAAATTCCATGTTAGTGGATCCACTTACAAAAGCATTACCACCCAAGGTCTTTCATAAGCATGTTGCTAACATGGGTGTATCTTTTATGTAAGAATATTTTGGTTTAGGGGGAGTTTGTACTAAGTCATTTCTTTTGTGACGTTGCTCTATATTTTGATTGTGGATATGCTTTAGCTTTTCTGATCAGAAATAAAGTTTTAATTGCACTCAAATTATTTATATATATTTAGATTTTGATCTCATTAAAGTAAAGTAGGACCAGTTGGAAATAGACATGTAAAGATCACATTTCATGTAATTTCCATGCTACACATACATGATTGATCTATGTCATTTGATTATATTGATATACGTGACCATTGATGGGTTTAGTTATACTAACGATAATGAAAACCGCTTTGATCCTATGTTAACACAATCAATGGATGAGATTGTTATGGATATACCATATTGTCAAGATAGCTATTTGAGAGCTCATAAAGTTAAATACATTTTATAGGGTTACATATGTGGCCTAGGGGAAGATTGTTGGAATAATTCAGCATTATGGGGCCACGTATTTTAATATTTGAATGCATGGGCTATCTTGGGATTAAGTTTAATTATGTGATCTATTTGGAATAAATACAACAAGACTTAAGGGGAATATTCGTCATGTAAATTTATAATGTGTGGATACTAGAGTGACAACTTTAGTTTGTTGAAGGGCCAAACTGAAAAATGTCACACACTATATATATGGGGTTATGGTCCCCAAATTACACAAGTCTTCTCATATTCTCTCCACCCTCTTCTAAAGAGAATTTTCAGATCTAAGCTTGTGTCAATTTGGAAGATCTAAAACCTAGTTGATCTTTTTTTTTTGCAAACATCAATGGATTCAGGTACGACTTCTGCTGAACTATTTAATTTCATATATTTGTTTCTCGATAGAATCAATATGGGTTGTATGTATTCAGATCTAGAATTTACTTATTTATTACAACAAGTACATTGTACCAACGGTACATCAAATTTCATATACAACATATCTTAAAATGAATATATAATCTAACATTTTAGTATCCTGAAAGTATTGGATAAATGTAGTTATAGTGGTAATTAGCTATGGCTCTATAACTCAACTCTAACTAGCTAGCAAAATCCTTACATCCATGTGAACCTACTCAAAGAATGGATAAAAAAAGAGATAACCAAGAGAAGGTCAGACATAGAGTCCAACGAAAAGGAAATATCACTAATATGTGTGACTGCCAGTACATTAATATATCATGTACAATATCAGAGAGTAATTTATGAAGTAGTGAAACCATACCTTAACCCGTGTTCTCACAAGCATTCAATAAGTTTGAACATTTTTACTATAGTGTTATGCGATATGTGCTGAGTTTAACATATACAAATCATCATAGCACGCGAACATGACATAACCGTATTTTTAAGATAGTGGGCTTGGGTGTCCTGGTAAGGACAGGACCGAAAGAATTAATAGTATGCCCTAAGGATGATTATGTAGTTGTTACATACATCTAATTCTATAGTCAACCTCAGTCGTAATAGTAGTTTTATATACTTTGTTATTTTGAGATTTGAATGATTAAGTAATTAATTCAATGTACATAATAAGTAAATCCTAAAATAAAATATTTTGAGATTGGCGTTGCAAAGAATTCAGAACGTAGGTAATTAATCATAATGTGAAACTATTAGTTAATGTACATTTGATTTGCTATAAAATTTACTTTTGTTATCACAAGTTAATTGTTTAATTAAAAATAGTTGCATGTTTAATCCCTTTTATCTAATGATATTATTTGTCAGATCTAAAATAACTGGTAGTGGAGATCTGAATTGTTGTAACAAAATTTACATCTGTTTTCACTATTTAATTTAGTTATATTTAAGAATCTGATATTTAATTAATTGAATTGTGTATGTATATGTTGATATTTGCATCTTTATGTTATCCAAAATTGTAAAACCAATATCAAATTAAATTTGGAAAAGTTAATTTTGTTATACACACATACACATATATATTCTATGATTTACTATTTAATGAAATACGTGCACTTGAATTTTGAATTTTAAATTATAGTATACACACACATGTGTGTGTAATACATACGTATGCATATGTATATTTATGTATATGGAATGTTATAAAATTAACCATGATTATCGAAGTTATGCATGTGTTTGTATGTATGTATGTGTGTGTGTGTATAAAATTATGACAATACTATTTAACAATTTACTTACATGTTAAATGTGTATTTTTTGACATGTGATTTTAAAGTTTGGATATATTATTATGATTAAGCATGGAAATATTCATATGGTATTGAATTTATTATTAATTAGTGTTTGTAAAATAAAAAAACTGAAATATTACCTTAATCTATTTCATTTTTATTCTGGTTTGGTCAGATCCAGATCTAATGTTAAATTTTATTTTTATCTTCATTTTCGATCAAACATTCACTTATTTTGAACTACCTAATTTTATTACATAGATTTGTTCTCATAATTTTATGTACGTACGTATATAGAGTGGCAACAAAATATCGCACATGTGTGTCTATATGTGTGTGTGTCTAACCTATGTATATATGTATATATATGTATATATGTATATATATATAGTACTGTAAATATCTATAAAAACAATAGACACATATTATAGTATAATGAAACATACGTATATACTTAGGCATTTATATTCTTGATATTCACGTGAAATTATCATACATATATGTAAGTTTATATATATGTATATAAAATAGATAAAAATCCTAATAACTATATGTATATAAATAGTCATACATATTTTAATATTTCATTATGTTATGTTGTTATATCATTGAATATATATACATGATACATGCAACTAAAATATTTAGTTAAATTAGTTAACATGATTAGTTGACTAGTCTAAAATAATGTGAAATAAAAAATGATTTTATTCAATAACTAGACTGGATATGTAGGTTATGTGCGGTACCCTAATACCTATGTGAAATGTATCTTAAGGGTATTATAATAGTACTAAATGGAAGGGTGAATATTGTATATAAACTTGTTAATGGTTTGACTTGTATTTTTCAAACTTATTAGTCCAGAATCATAATCACAGGCATATAATAATGTAAATGCAGAACAAATAAGTAGTACGGTAATAAGTGTGATACTAGGAATTTTTATACTGCTTTGGATTCATAATCTTATATCCAATCCTGTACTACGTACATAATTTCCACTATGATAGAACCTAGCAATTCTACCAGTGATAAGTACACATATACAACTGGGCTTTGGATCAAATTGCAAGCAAGCCTATCTTGACTTCCTATAGGTGGAAAAACACATTTAGTCTCTTGACTTTTCACAGATGGAAAAAACACCTATACGATCTTGACTATCTACCATTGGTAGGATACACCTTCAAATAGTAGAGGGTAATTCCACAAGAAATCATATCTTTCAAGTACAAAATATTGTAGTATTCATTACAATGATGCTATAGACCTCTGATACTAGTTTATAGTAAAATGGTAAAGAATTCAAGTAAGAACCCTTTGATCTTTTGTAGTTTGTGAACTCATGAAGAATTGGAGCAAAAGAATAGGAATTTGTAAAGTATATTCGTATGGTAATAAGGTAACATTTTCACAAAGTAATAGTGAAGAAAGAGTCAGAGAAAAGAGACAAGCACCATTGTCCCAGTGGTTAAGTGATTTGGCTTTGGTGCGAGAGGTCACAAGTTCGAAACTTACCTAGCGTGATTCGAACGTTTATTGACATGTGATATGTTGTCACAATTATTTGATGTATATAAAGTACCATTTCAAAAAAAGAAAAAGAGAGAAAAGAATGAGAATTAGTTGAATAATACATTTTCTCTAGCCTTTATATAGGAAATGAAGAGAAGTAACATTTGGCGGAAGGGTGAAAGGATGTGTTTTTCCATTTAAATTCAAAGGTTGCAACCAACGGCAATTATGTCAATAAATCTCCAAATACTATATCAACATCTTTTTTATGCGATTTTAAAATACTTGTAAGCGACTATTATGCTGATATATACCTTCAATGTTTGTTGACATATACTAGTTAATTCTGAAAATCACTTTATAAAAATGGTTTCAAACTTTATAGTCAATTTTGTACTTTTGTAGAAAGATTCCAGAAAAGGAAACAAAGATCTTTGAAAGAAATATTTCAAAAGATGTGCAATGGGGTATTTAACAATTATTTCTAGGACTATTTTTTGACTAACTGAACGTCATGTGCTCTTCCAATATTTGTTTCTGTAATCTCTTGTACCCTCCTAGCATTATCCTCAATTCCCTATCTCCTTGATCTACTTGATTCCTCTTTATCACCTTGATTTTTCCTCTTGGTTTCTTTTGATCTCTTTGATTTTCTTGATTTCTCTTAATCTCTTTGATCTATCTTTATCCTTGTAATATCTCTATGTTGTTTACTAGTATTTCCTGTACTATAGTCTGTACAGAACTTAGTAGTAATAATATTTATATGGTTGTTGTCATCAAAATCAACACTCATTTTTCTAACAATCTCCCCATTTTGACGATGACAACCATCTAAATACTCTTGATTTAAGATACGGTAATGTTATCTTAACTTTGTTATAACTCCCCTTAAATCGATTATCTCGCCCTTTGCTGATGCATCTATTACTTCTCTTATGTTTTTGGCTATATATCTCTCTCTCTTTGCCATCAAAAAAATGGATTATTTATAGACAAAGATAAATATCTAGTTAAGGAATATAAGATGATGATGTATTTGTATGTGATAGTAGAATAGCGTGTATTATTTAAAAATTTATAACAAGACATAAAGAACTATATAAAAACACAAAATTGAAATATTTTTATTACGATGAACATTCATAACATAATATAAACAAAACAATAGTTAACTAAGTCAATACCAACATAGATAATGAAAAAAATTAAAAATTTATGATTCATAATAACATAATATATATATACGAGGACACTTCTGATTGTGACAATTGGGGTAGAAGGCACATAAATTTCCCATTTGTTCGACCAAGTTTCCTTGAGTATCGAATATGATTTCTCCCATGAAATACACATCAGAATCAAGAACAATGATCTGGAGGTTCCCCTCTTCTTTCCATTCTTCCTCTTCCTCCTCCTCCTCATTATTTACTAAGGGATTACATATAACTAAGTTTTCTTCAAATTTGGGTTCAGTGATGATACTAGTGGTGGCTTGGTTATTGATTAAGTGGTTTTGGATGTTCTTAATCATCCACTCTTTCTTTTCTTGTTCATTTCTTAATCTTATTTGAAGTACTTCAATTTCAGCAAGCATATTGGGTATATGCAGCATGGATTCTTTGGTTTGTCCAAGTTTTGAGATGGTGATATCAATAAATGGTGATGAATTCTCCTTAGGCATTTAGAAGTGTATGGATCCATTAGAAATATCTTTAGGAATTTTTTAAAAGTAAAATTGAGAAGAAATGGGTTAACCATTGGATTTTTTCAGTTATATAATGTATTTTTAAATTTCAAAAATAGGAGGGAAATTCAGTTCTAGTTGAAACGGCACACATGTCAACCTAGATTTTCATAATATATCGGCAAACTTTTGTTAATTTTACTTTTAATTTTTTTGTTCATTTATAATAATATTTATGTATTATTCGATTATTTTATCTCATTGTATTATAACTTTGAAAAAATGAACATATTCCTAATTCATGGCATAATTTAATGAATATATTTTGTAGTAAAGGTTTTTTTTATAATATCGGTTATTTGATTTTCAGTATTTATAAATTCTAAAGTTATATCTCATTTACTTACATGATCTCTTAGAAAATGATGCCATGTGTCTATATGTTTTGTCCCAGTATGATGAGATTGAATTTTTTCATAAATTTATCATGCTGGTTTTATCATGGTATATTGGTGATTGATTAGTATTTAGGTCAAATCTTCTAAAGTTTGCTGTATGTATAAAATTTGTGCACATACCAGAGCTGCATCTATATATTACACTTCGGTTTTGCATAAAGAGACAAAATTCTTAATTTTACTAACCACGGTATTAGTGACTGTTTTAAGAAGTGATAGCTTTCACTCATACTTTTTCTATCAAATTTGTAGCCTACATAATCTACATCACTATAAGATATTAAGTCAAAAGTACCTTCCTTAAGGTATGATAGTCCATAATCTAAGTTGTTACTACCACCTAGACAACCGAATAGGACTTCTACCGCCTAGCAACCGAATAAGACTTCTACAATATAGAAAGTTTTCTTGACTGAATACGCTCTGTAAATAGCATGGATGAGTCTTTAGAGTACACCCTTCCTATAATTATTTTATGGTATATATTGTTATACGTGAAGATTGGAAGTAATTGTAATCATAAATATATTTGTGCTTGAATGTGCAAGTGCTTTGAAAGTGTTTATGAAAGAAAATGGTAGAAAATAGTTTGCAAGAATATGGAATAGAATCAGAGAATAGTGTTGTATTTTTCCATCTGAAATCATGTCTATTTATAGTGCTAAAAAGTTGTAATTATTCGTGAAAATATTCGACCAAAAGATACGGAAACAGCTGTTGAATTAACAGATGTTTTTGGTCGTTCAAATGTGGTGACTGTTCAGAAATATAGCCGTTATGGAGATTAAGTCGACTAAAAATATAGATTAAGTCAACTAAACATTCAAATGATTTTGAATTTTGAATTTTATAATGAAAAGACATTTCATTCAATTGACAGAACCAGGGTGTTTAGTTGACTGAATGTTCAAACAATTTTGTGCATGTGTGCACGTTTTAGTCGACTGGCTACCCTAGCTCAGTCGACTGAAACTGTCACTATATGCCTATTTGACTTAGTTTTGAAAGCAATGTGTTATATAAATTTATATAATCAAAATTTAAGTTTTTTAAATTAATTTGAATATAATTTAAAAGCAAATGTGCATGTATATACCACTTAGGAAAGATTTTAACAAATATTAACTACTAACTAGACTATGGACAAACCAATTGTAAATATTGAAACTTGTCTTCGAAAGCTTATGGTCTTCAATCCATTGTCGAGTAGAATAGTATCTTCTTTTGAAATTTTGGTTAGTTCGTATAATATATACTTACATAGTTGTCACAATCAAAACATTAAAAACTGGATTCCAATATTCCCCACCTTTTTGATGATGACAACTATGTAAGTTCAAAAGAGTAAAAAGTTAATAAAAAACAATAAAACATTAAAACTCCCCCGATTCAATGAACTACCTGCTTATCTTCATATTTCTCCCCTTTTGTCATCGACAAAAAGGAATATTAAATGTATAATCATTAGAGTGATATTGATTATGAATATTGTTATTTAATGAAAGCATGTAAAATAAACAAGACACAAATGTTATAGACAACAATTAAAAGTGAAATAATATTGAATTAATCATGGCATAAGATAGATAAACGTTGATGTTCATGGATAAAAATTACAAGAAAAAACAAGAAACAAAACATAAGCATAAAAAAATAGATTACACTTCATCACTTTCTGATTCTTCTTCTTCCTGTTCTTCCTTTTCGGATGTTGTCCATGAGAAAGGAGCGGGAGGATTCTTGGCTACACAAGTGAAAGTTGTGCCGATGCGCAAGATCTTTTCTCAGATCGTATTCAAGAAGCCTTTGATTGAGTTAAGCTTCTTGTTGGTCTTAACGACGGTATTCTCAACGTTGAGCAAACATTGATTTAGCTCTCGTTGATTCTTAGAGAGGGTGATTAGACCTTCTTTGGGAAGAAAATCACCATGTAGTTCAACTAACTCGTCGTCTTCTTCTTCCTCGGCTTGTCGGGAAGGTTGAGAGGAGAAGGAGCCAATGTGAGGCATATGGGGTTGTAGGATTCCTTGAGCTTAATTAGCCGCCCATTGTTGGAAGCAAATAACATCTTGTGACGGTGGGCGTATTGGTAACCCCATAAGACTTAGTGTCTTAGAATTAAGCTCATCGACGATGATGAAGTCGTCATCGAGAGTTTGGCACCAAATTTTTGGAGAATATGCATGATGTATGCTCAGTAGAAGATCGTCTTGGAGCTTGTTCTATGATTTATGGTGAGGAGCACATCAAGTACGACCTTGGCCCAATTAATGTGTTAGGAAGAGTAGATGATATAAAATGCTTGAAATTTGCTCTTGTAAGCTTTCTTGTAGCTTCTGGTACGAGGTTGGATTGAGAGAATGAGGGCAAGGTGTAGGATTTGTGCCTTCGGTCGCAAGGCCACAGACTTAAGCACGGTCATATCATCGAAAAGGAACCAATGACAGACCTCATCCCTATTATCCATGTTGACTTTAACATCGTTGATGTTGAGGCTTTCAGATGGACAACGAAGAATGAATCCAAGTCTTTGGAGAGGAAGGTAAATTGGAACGCCGCATACTAGTGTCCATATGCAATTATATTTATTTCTTGGATTTTCATATTAGCAAGGAAAAGCTTAATAAGAAGAGGGTATATTTTGATGTTGTTTGCATCATAGCTTAGCAAGGCTTCAAGACCGCTTGCCTCCACGGTTTCTCGGGTTCCATATGCATTAAAATCGGAGTAGTTGACAAAGGAGCCATCAAAAATTCTAGAGCTATGCATGGCGTTGAATCAATTGATAGTTGT
The DNA here is from genome assembly GCA_030765085.1 of Allium cepa. Lineage (NCBI taxonomy): Eukaryota > Viridiplantae > Streptophyta > Magnoliopsida > Asparagales > Amaryllidaceae > Allium > Allium cepa. The sequence goes on along the minus strand of CM060928.1, from coordinate 829,518,978 downwards.
TTTTTCATGTAACCAAGACTTGATTTGGCTTTCCAAAGGTCCGGCAGTTGATTGACGGGGACGTTTTGACCTTGGAGCCATGCAAATTGATTGAAAGTTGAAGTAGAAAAATTGATTTGAAAATTTGGGGGCTTGAGTTTCTTTTTCAGAAGTGAGGTAGGGTTTGAGTGAGAAGATGATGTACTTGTAGGGTAGGTAGAAAGGTGTATTGGAATTTGTGCAAAATGCTTTTGGTATACCAGAAAACAATATTTCTGTCGACTGGATTTGAAGATCAGTTGACTGAAATTTACAGGGTTTGAATCCCGAGTTATTTAGCCTAAAAAGTGGTTGATTCAGTCGACTTAGATTTGGATTCAACCGAATGAAATCTAAAAAAAAAATTAGGCAGTATGAATTTTCAGTCGACTGAAAATATAACTTAATTGACTATACAGGAAATTAACCCATGTCTAATAGCCTAAAAATGTCTCAATTCAGTCGATTGGAATTGCAATGTCAACCAACTGTCTTATGTAAATTGAAAAAGAAAATTTTGAACATTTAGCCGACTGGATAGCAAGGACCAGTCGACTGTTCATGTGCTTGGAAGTCTGTTTTGCCTCTGAACCAAAGATTTTTGCAAATTAATTTCTTAATTTTTAAAACTTCAATGACAGTTATAATCATTATAAAAAAACATTATAAATTCATAGAAACTACCATACAAACAATATAAAAATTAATTTTCCAAAGAAGGGCCATCGAAGGATGGTTCATCAATCTTCGTGATTTCTCATAATGGATGGATTGGAGACCAACGATTTCCGTGTTCCCAGGAGTTCGGTGACACTCGAGGACGTCGTGGACTTGGTTTCCAAGGATTTTGTGAAGCTTGAGAACGGATAGTTGAAGGTTGATGAGCAGTCTCCTTGGATGAAGACCTGTAGAATTTCAATGCAACCTGTTCTAAAAAACTTAAACGCTTAGCATTTACTTTTTGTTTGTAGTAGAGTTCACGTTGTAATTCCAGAGTCTCTCTCTAATAGAGATGAATATCGTCGATTTTCTCTTTAGTAGACGGAGAACCAAATGTAGAGTACGTTTGGTTCTCTTCCCTTGTGGTGTATATCCTAAATGATGAATAGGAGATGGTGTGATTTTTACAGGAATATAAACCGTCGTAGGTGTGTTGGAGTGGTTTGACGATGATAAGGTAGGTGTGTGAAAGCTAATAGATGATTGGTTTGAATCATTTTGTGAGGCCATATTGATATTTGAGAGGGTAAATAATCTTTTAAGTTTTGAATTTTTTTTTAAAGAGGATGAAAAAAAAGAATGAATAAGTAAAACTCCTTATATATTAGAAACGATGCTAAAATAAGGTAAAGAAATATGAGATTCAAAAGGATTGATAAATAATAGCCAAATGAATAGAAATATTGACCTTTAATTAGATGTGAGGTAGATAGTGTGAAGTGTAGCAAGTAACATAACAGCAAAATGGAAAGACATAAAACTTCCTCACCAACGAACCAAGTACGAGTGCCAGCAGCAATAATTTTCATAAAATTTTATTTTTCTAAAGAACAAAAAATAAAAAATAAAATTATAAATCATGTAAAGATGTAATACCTAATTCTCGCGTAATTTTATTAAAAAAAATTCTTTAAAGGTTTTGTAAATATGTCAACCATCTGATTTTCTGAATAAACAAATTCTAGTGAAATATTTCCTGTTTCTATATTATCTCTGAGAAAATGATGTCTTATATCTATATGCTTAGTTCTAGAATGATTTATTGGATTTTTAGATAAATTTACAGCACTTGTGTTATCTTAGTAAATTGTTTAATTTGAAAGATCAATTCCAAAATATTGTAATGTTTGTTGCATGTAGATTACTTGAGCACATGCCAAAGCAGCAGCGATATATTCTACTTTACATGTTGAAAGTGAAACACAATTTTGTTTCTTACTAAACCAAGATACTAAAGATTGTCCAATAAAGTGACAAGTACCACTAGTATCTTTTTATCTGTCCGAAATCCTCCAAAATCAGCCTCACCATAGGCTACTAACTCAAAAGAACATTCTTTTGCATAAAAGAGACCGTAGTCTTTAGTTTTGCTTAAGTATTGCAAAACTCGCTTCACTGCCTGCAAATGTGATTCTTTGGGATTTGCTTGAAATCGTGCACAAAAACAAACACTCATCATTATATTAGGTCTACTAGCAGTGTAATAGAGTAAAGAACCAATCATACTACGATATAGTTTTTGGTCAACATTTTTGCCATTTTCATCTCTATCTAGTTGTAATGTAGTACTCATAGGAGTAGGTTTAGCAGAAGTATTTTCCATACCAAATCGTTTTATGAGATTATCACAACATTTTTCTTGATTAATTAAAATTCCATTTTTTAATTTGTAATCCAAGAAAATATGAAAGTTCTCCCATGTGAGACATTTCAAATTCTCTAGTCATAATTTCTGAATATTCTTGACATAATTTGTCATTTGTTGAACCAAAATTAATGTCATCTACATAAATTTCAATTATTAAAACATCATTTTTATCTTGTTCTGTAAAAAGAGTTTGATCAACTTTACCAATTTTAAAACTAGAAATAAGTAAATAACTCTTAAGACGATCATACTAAGCATGAGGTGCCTGTTTTAAACCTTATAAAGCCTTTTTCAATTTGTAAATATGATCTGGATAATTTTCATGCATGAATAAAGGAGGCTACTCTACTTAAACATTTTCTTTTATAAAACTATTTAAGAAAGCACTTTTTACATCTATTTGATAAAGTTTAAAATTATTAAAACAAGCATATGCTAATAAAATATGTATAGCTTCTAGACGAGCTACGGGTGCAAATGTTTCATCATAGTTTATTCCTTGTTCTTGATTATAACCTTGAGAAAATAATCTATCTTTATTTATAATTGCATTTCCTTGCTCATTATCTTTATTTTTATAAACCCGTTTTGACTGATAACAGATTGGTTACTTGGTCTAGGAACTAAGTCCCAAACATCATTACGTTCAAATTGATTTAATTCTTCTTGCATAGCTATTATCCAGTAATCATCAATTGAAGCTTCTTTTGGGTTTTTAAGTTCAATATTCGAAAGAAAAGCTACATGACATATTTGATTTAATTGATTACGAGTACTTACGTTGGTATGAATTTCTCCAATTATATTTTCAGTTGGATGATTTCTTAAAAGTCTTAGTGGTGATCTTATATCATTATTATTTTGAAAATTATTTTTTATTTTATTTTCAAAATTATCAAGATCATCATTTGAGTCATTAGATTTAGAAAAAGTTTCTTTAATTTCTATAGTGTGATTATTTTTGAAATTTTCATCGAATGACACATGAGGTGTTTCTTCGATTACTTTAGTTCTTTTATTATAAATTCTATAAGCTTTGCTTTGTTTCGAATAACCAATGAAAATTCCTTCATCGGATTTGAGATCGAATTTGCCAAGCTTATCTTTTCTATTAAATATAAAACATTTTGATCTAAAAACTTTAAAATAGGTAATATTCGATTTTCTTCCATTAAAAAGCTCATAAGGAGTATGTTTAATTAATGGTCTTATGAAAACTCTATTTAAAACAAAATAAGCAGTTGCTACAGCTTCTGCCCAAAAATGTTTTGGTAGAGTACTTCCATTTAATAAGCACATTCTTGAAGAGCTCTAGTTTTCCTTTCTACAATTCCATTTTGTTGTGGAGTTCTAGGAAATAAAAAATTATGAACAATTTCTTTCTCATTACAATAATTTTCAAAAGACTCATTTTTGAATTCTTCACCATGATCACTTCAAATATTTTTAATTTTTAAATTTTTACTATTTTGAATTATTTTAGCAAATATTTTAAAATTTTCAAAAGTATCACTTTTATCTTTCAAATACATTGTCCATGTATATCTTGAAAAATCATCTACTGTTACAAAAAAAATTTATTATGGTTAACGGATCTAGTTTGAGTTGGTCCAAATGTAATAACTCAAGTGGTTGTAAAGTAGAAATCATTTTCTTTGATTTAAAAGAAGATTTGGTTAATTTTCCTAACTAAAAAGCATCACAAATATTTTTAACTTTAAAATTCATTTTTTGTAATCCTCTAACTAAATTATCTTTGGTAATTTGTTAATAGCTTTAAAGTTCACGTGGAAAAATCTTTTGTATCAAAACCATGGATCATTATCTTTGGCTACCAGACACATATTTGTGTTATAATTGACTTTCATATTTAATATGTAAACATTTCTTTCTCTTGTTCCTTCGAAAATAAGGTTTTTATTTTGATCAAAAATATTGCATTTATTTTTAGAAAATGTTATATTAAAACCTTTATCACATAGCTAACTTATACTAAGTAATATACGTTTTAAACTTCTAACTAATAATACATTTGGAATTAGAGGTAAATTAGATGTAACGTCATTGCTCATATCACCTTTGCCGATGATGTATCCTTTCGAGTATCTCCAAACGTGACAGATCCTCCATCCGAGTAGATAATGTTTGTCAGCATATCTTTGTTTCCTGTCATATGTTTTAAGCAACCACTGTCTAGTACTATTTTCCTCTTTTCTTAGTCGGTACCTGCAAAAAATATAGAAATAACGTCGGTACCCACATTTTTATCAGGGTCCTAAGAGTTAGATCTTAGGAAACCAAATCCATGAGGTTTTAGAATTCCCTTTATAAACAAAATCTTTATTTTTATGAACAATAGATATAAAAGATTTTATATACTTATTTCTGATTAGATTATTATTAATTTTTGGTACCCAAACTTTTATAGTACTAGTTTTACTAACTTATTTCTTTGAAATAACAACTTTTGCCTTTGATTTTGCTTTCACAAAGTTATTATGCACGTTATAATTTTTATAAGATATATTATTCTTCTTTGGTTACGAAGATTTTTTATATCCTAATCCATTTTTATTATTAGTAAAATTTAGAAATATTTTCTCCTCTTTTGTTGGAATTTATCACATTTTTAGTAAAACTTTGTAACCCTGTCTTGAGACTAGTGTTATTCAACTCAAGGATTTTGAAATTTGATTTTAAATCATGATTTCCGGATGCTAGTGCCGTATTCTTTTGCTTTTTTGTGATATCCCGGAATTTCAAGCAATTTAAATGTGATAATCTCTCTTATTTAATTAATTAAAATTGGTAAATTGTTATTTTAATCAATATAATGTGATGATTTTAATGATAGTATAAATAGATTTTTAAATAGAATAATTACATTTACAAATTTAATTTTGTTATTTTAAAAATAGATTTTTAATAGACTTATTATTATTTTATTTGAATAAGTATTGTTTAAATGTTTACATATTTATTTGACTTTAAAAATAGAATTATTACTTTCAAATTTAATAATGTGTTAGTTTAGATTAATATATATGTATATATATATATATATATAAGTTGATTTTTGGGATTAGTTGATATGATTTTTGAGGATCAAGAGCTTTGGATAAGGAAGTCTTTGGGCATCAGTGGAAATAGTGCAGCTTGAAGTGTTTTCTGTGCCTGCAAGGAGATCTTTTGGCTTAGCAGTTTCTTTGAGGTAGAGTTCAGAAGCAGCAGAGTGGATCTATTTCTTCGATGGATTGATCAAGGATAAGCTATTCTGATTTATGGAGTGAGAACAGTATCAGTAGATATTGAACTGGATAGGATCGCAAAAGTGACTTGCGACAGTTTTAGTGATTCTCTTGGATAATCTTTTGTTTGGGTTTGAGACCTCTCTAGAGGATGTAGGAGTTATAGAGTTGTCAGAAATTTTTCGGATGTCTTCTGGAAAGTCTTAGGTTTGTCCACATTGGAATTGAGTTCTGTATCAACTTGGTCCATGGAGCTACCGGTGATTCAGCTAGGTAGAAGAATGTTTCCTACGATGAGGTTTTTGGTTCTCATGTGTTTTCTCTTTGTGGATCCGAGGAACCTTATTTCTGGGACGTGTTGTCTAGTCTGTGCTCGTGTTCATCGACGACGTTCTTATCTGCTCCAGATCAGAGTTGTGCAGCGGAAGCTTGGTGGCAGCTATTCGAGAGTAAAAGCAACCGAAAGTTGCAGTGTTTGGATTAGAGGGTTTCTACAGAAAATTTTTCCTGGATTTGAGGCCAGATGGGAGAGTGCAACTGTTTTGTCTTTTCCAGATAGGAGGAGTAAGTTGAAGTCTACTGATGGTTGTGGAGTAGAGTTTATGTTCTTGATTTTGGGTAGATCTTGAGAAGATCATTTTGTTGGAATGTTTTTGATCCTGTTTGTTTCAAGAAGCATCAGCAAAGGTTGAGATGATCAAGAAAGGATGTAGGCAGCCCAGGATTGTCAAAAGAGTTTTGTGGTTAAGAGAGGGAGGAATTTGGAATTCAAAACTGGAGATTTGAATTCTGGGTAAGGTTTTCTCCGGTCGAAGGAGCAACAAGATTTGGTAAGACTGGGAAGTTAGCTCCGAGGTATATTGGATTCTTCTGAGTTTTTCTAAGGAATAAGTGTTTGGCTTATAAGGGTTGAATTGCCAGTTTAGAAGACTGGTATTTTAGGTATTTCACGTATCTCTGAGGGAGTATGTGTTTGGTCCATCTCTGGTTATGGAACCAGCAATTCAGAAAGATTTGGTTGTTGAGTCGGTCTTGTCTGTGGTCAGATCTCTTGTGTAGATGGTAGATCTCAGTGGATGAGTATTCCAGTATCTGTATCTGGGAAACACGAGATAGTTTTTGAAAGCTTATCCGGATCTGTGTCCGGATAGCTAGAAATGTTTGATTGGATAAAATTGTTTGGTTGGATGAATGGTTGCTTGGTTGATAGTGTATGGTTGATATGTATGTTTGAAATATAATAAAACTTTGGGCTTATCTTTTGTTTAAATTTCGGGGACGAAATTTTTTTAAGGGGGGAGGAATGTGATATCCCGAAATTTCAAGCAATTTAAATGTGATAATCTCTCTTATTTAATTAATTAAAATTGGTAAATTGTTATTTTAATCAATATAATGTGATGATTTTAATGATAGTATAAATAGATTTTTAAATAGAATAATTACTTTTACAAATTTAATTTGGTTATTTTAAAAATAGATTTTTAATAGACTTATTATTTTTTTATTTAAATAAGTATTGTTTAAATGTTTACATATTTATTTAAGTTTAAAAATAGAATTATTATTTTCAAATTTAATAATGTGTTAATTTAGATTAATATATATATATATATTTAAGTTGATTTTTAAATTGGATTTTTAAATTTGAATTTGAATTTGAATTTAATATTTGGATTTAAATTTGAATTTAAAGAATAATTATTTTGAAATAGTTTGGATATAAAATAAATGAATAAAGTTTCATTAGAATATATTTGTTTTATATTGTTTTTCCTTAAAGGAATTTTATTTATATAAATTTAGAAAGTATTTATTTAAATAGTAAATAAATGCAAAAAAATTTATATTTACATTGATAAATGGATTAAATATACTATGTATGATTTTATTTAAAATATGATTGGTTTCTTTTTATTTTCTTTTAAAGGTTTTATTTTTATAAATTTAGAAAAGAGCATTTATTAAATTAGAAATGTATTAATTTATTGGGATATTTATATAAAGGCTTTTTAAAATCATTTTAAAAATATATAAAAACGAATGAATATATTTTTTAATTTATAAACAATCCTTAGTAACATGTGTTAAGAAATTAAGTAGGGTATAGGACAAGTGTCACCCCTTTATTTTATTTTTCTTAATTTTTAGAAAATCATAAATTAGTTATATAAACATACATCTTCATTTCTTATTTCTTTTTCTAATCTTAATTCTAAACATAAATTTAGATGGGAGAGTGCAACTGTTTTGTCTTTTCCAGATAGGAGGAGTAAGTTGAAGTCTACTGATGGTTGTGGAGTAGAGTTTATGTTCTTGATTTTGGGTAGATCTTGAGAAGATCATTTTGTTGAAATGTTTTTGATCTTGTTTGTTTCAAGAAGCATCAGCAAAGGTTGAGATGATCAAGAAAGGATGTAGGCAGCCCAGGATTGTCAAAAGAGTTTTGTGGTTAAGAGAGGGAGGAATTTGGAATTCAAAAATGGAGATTTGAATTCTGGATAAGGTTTTCTCCGGTCGAAGGAGCAACAAGATTTGGTAAGACTGGGAAGTTAGCTCCGAGGTATATTGGATTCTTCTGAGTTTTTCTAAGGAATAAGTGTTTGGCTTATAAGGGTTGAATTGCCAGTTTAGAAGACTGGTATTTTAGGTATTTCACGTATCTCTGAGGGAGTATGTGTTTGGTCCATCTCTGGTTATGGAACCAGCAATTCAGAAAGATTTGGTTGTTGAGTCGGTCTTGTCTGCGGTCAGATCTCTTGTGTAGATGGTAGATCTAGATGAGTAGGAGCTCAATAGCTTAGTTGTGTAGCTAGTTTGGATTCAGTGGATGAGTATTCCAGTATCTGTACCTGGGAAACACGAGATAGTTTTTGAAAGCTTATCCGGATCTGTGTCCGGATAGCTAGAAATGTTTGATTGGATAAAATTGTTTGGTTGGATGAATGGTTGCTTGGTTGATAGTGTATGGTTGATATGTATGTTTGGAATATAATAAAACTTTAGGATCATCTTTTGTTTAAATTTCGGGGACGAAATTTTTTTAAGGGGGGAGGAATGTGATATCTCGAAATTTCAAGCAATTTAAATGTGATAATCTCTCTTATTTAATTAATTAAAATTGGTAAATTGTTATTTTAATCAATATAATGTGACGATTTTAATGATAGTATAAATAGATTTTTAAATAGAATAATTACTTTTACAAATTTAATTTGGTTATTTTAAAAATAGATTTTTAATAGACTTATTATTATTTTATTTAAATAAGTATTGTTTAAATGTTTACATATTTATTTAAGTTTAAAAATAGAATTATTATTTTCAAATTTAATAATGTGTTAATTTAGATTAATATATATATATATATATATATATATATTTAAGTTGATTTTTAAATTGGATTTTTAAATTTGAATTTAATATTTGGATTTAAATTTGAATTTAAAGAATAATTATTTAGAAATAGTTTGGATATAAAATATATGAATAAAGTTTCATTAGAATACATTTGTTTTATATTATTTTTCCTTAAAGGAATTTTATTTATATAAATTTAGAAAGTATTTATTTAAATAGTAAATAAATACAAAAGTTTTTATATTTACATTGATAAATGGATTAAATATACTATGTATGATTTTATTTAAAATATGATTGGTTTTCTTTTTATTTTCTTTTAAAGGTTTATTTTTATAAATTTAGAAAAGGGCATTTATTAAATTAGAAATGTATTAATTTATTGGGATATTTATATAAAGGCTTTTTAAAATCATTTTAAAAATATATAAAAATGAATGAATATATTTTTTAATTTATAAACAATCCTTAGTAACATGTGTTAAGAAATTAAGTAGGGTATAGGACAAGTGTCACCCCTTTATTTTAATTTTCTTAATTTTTAGAAAATCATAAATTAGTTATATAAACATACATCTTCATTTCTTATTTCTTTTTCTAATCTTAATTCTAAACCCAAAAGAAAACTCAACCTATTCTTTACTCTACAACCAGAAAAAAAATCAAAACCTATAAACCTTCAAGTTTTAACACAAAATCCTTGTACTTCAATTCTCAAATCAAAAATCAAAACAATCCATACATCTCTCAAGATCAAAAACAAATCCTGTAAATCCATTTTCCAAATCAAATGACCCAAAGCCTGTAACTCATTTTCTAGCCAAAACCTGTCAACAATTTTCAAAGCAAACCTGTAAACAAATCCTCAAATCAAAAGGCAGATCAAACCATGCCAACTTTTTCAAATCTGAGACCATAATCTGTAACTCATTTTCAAAGCGAACCTGTCAACAAATTCTCAAGCAATTTCTAAACCTGTAATAAAGGCACAAGTTTCATAATGCATTCTGGGTTATCAATGCAATCAGCAGCAATAAGTTTCAACCTACACAATTAAACAAGAATCCAAAGTTCATTCCAGTTTCTCAAAGCTTCAACTCAGTTTTTCAACTCTCTGCAATTTTGTCAAAGGTGAGTAAACTTTCAAAATTAAAAACTTAAGTAACAAATATATGTTGCATGTGACTTACTGTGTGATGATTGCTTTGCATATCTGTACATATGTAAGCCCGTGTGTATTTCAGTTGATTTTATCATCTCTGTGCTTAGTTTATGCCTCTGTACTGTAAACTGTGAGCATGAAACATCTTTAAATTTGATGCATATGCAAAATGTTAGAAGTAAATTCATAAAGTATGGTTGAAAATATGTATGCATGTTGTTTTTAATCTAAGTATATGTATATATGAATGATTTTAAACCTGAGTACATATGTGATTCATTTATGCATATTTGTGCTTCTCTGTTCCATGTTATAGGGTTTAGGTGACAATCAAAATTCAAGATCTCTTTATAAAACCATTGTTAGGACCTGAATTTTAAAAAAATAGTTTAGTTAAATCACAATCTAAGTACCAAAAATAAATTCAAGTATTTTAAAGATTCGAACTATGCTTGAATATGTAAAATATAGTAGTGATGTTAAAATCAATGTTAAATCAATTCTTTTAATTTGTTGTTTTAGGGTTATAACTTGAATCTATTTGGAAAACTAAGATTTTTAAAACTAAAATTTAAATTTTTAATAATGCATTGAGGTTGCATTTTGGATTTGACTGAAAATTGTATTTGAGGCAACCTCTGGCGATAGAGGGGTAGGGAGGTCTCGGGGTTTCGTTTGAAGCTAGGCTGGGGATCATGGATGTTGGGAAAAATGGTGGAGGTGGCCATTATGGACTGTGGCAACGGCGGTGTGATGTTTTTAGTTTTAACCCTAGTTTTGGCCGATCTTGCAAAAATTGATGTTGTGTCGTCATCAGGTGATCGAGTTGCATCGTCTTTGGGGAGTAGCATCGTGGAAGGATTTGGAAGAGATGGCCAGAGTTTCTGGCGCTCCAGTGATCAACGTTGGCCGTTCGAGTCATTTTTCTGGCAACGATCTGATTCCAGTTGACAACTGGGCTACTCGATTTCAATTGTGGATTTGTGTGAGTGTTCTGATGATCGAAGTGGGTTGCTGCATAGTTAGTCGATGTGTTGAGAGTGTCGTCGATGGCCGGATTTGTCGTCGGCGATGGTGCATGTGCACCAGTGAAGTTTGTGTCTGTGGTTTTATGGTATTTGGGAAGATGGTTGATCTCGGGTTGAAGCTCGAGACTGTGTGATGATTTCTCGGGTTTAGTGTCGAGTAAATTTTGGGTTGTTTAAACTTGTTAACAGTTTTTGGTTACAGGTTTTATAATTTAAAACTTAAAACTTAAAACTTAAAACTAACTAAAATTATGAAATGGGAAAGAACTCGGGTTAGACCCGAGTGGACTTCGGGTTTGACCTGAAGCTAGTGTTTAGCAAATGTTTAAAAGGATTTTAAAACTTAGTTTTTGAAATTTAGAAATGAAATTAGTTTTAAAACTTTATTATAGAATTTACTTATACAATAGTTGTTTACTTTAGCATTGTTTAAGAAGTTTTGAAAATTTTGTTAAATAAAGTTAAATTTATTTTAAAACTTAAGTAGAAATGAAATTTTAAAGATTTTATAAAAGCAAGCTTATTAATTTAAAATTGATAATAGACTCAAAACCATTACTTGATAATATTTAAAGCATTTAAAGGTAGGTTATGAATTGTAACTTTTAATTATCTAGTTGAATGAGTATTCTAAACTTAATTAATGAATTAATTCAGTAAAGTTATTTTTTAAATAAAATGTTTTTAAATGATAATAAAGGCATAAATAAGATAAGATAAGGTTTTATCTTAAGATAATTACGGTTTTAATGGTTTGAGATTAATTTAGTTAATTTAGAGATGTAAGTATAATAAACTTACTTAATTAATTAAGTATAAAGTATTAATTAAAGTAATCAATTAAGTATAATTAATTAACTTAATTAACTAATTATTAAGGATTTAATTAATTTTTAATTGAGGGTTATAATTAATTAATTAAAGGTTAATTAATTGTAATTAAGGATTATTAGTTAAGTAATTAAAGATTGATTAGTTTGTAATTAGATATTAATTAATCAAGTTATTAGAGGTTGATTAAATGGTAATTAAGAAATACTTAATTAAGTTTTATTTATTAATAATTAAGTTTTATTAATTAATAATTCGGATATAGTTAATCTATAATTAAAGATTAATTAAGGGTTAATTAACTGTTAATTAAGGGTTGATTAACTGGTAATTAAGAAGTACTTAATTTGTAATTAAGTTATATTAATTAATAATTAAGGTTTATTAATTAATGGTTAAAGGATTAATTAATCTATAATTAAAGATTTAATTAATTTGTTTAAAGGGTAATTAAGGGATGAATTACCCAATTGTGATTAATTTGTTAATTAGTTAAAGATAATCTCTTGATGATTAACTAAGTATAAATACTTAATGAGATTAATAATTGTAATTACTTAGTGAAGTAATTAATGTATAATTACTGGACGTAATTAATTAAAGGGAGTTACTTAATGAGAAGTAATTAAAGGATAATTACTTAGTAGAAGTGATTAAGGATTAATTACTTAGTGTAATTAATCAAAGGGATTGATATAATTAATTAAAGAGTTAATTAATTAAGTAATTACAGAAGGGTAAATACTGTTTATGGTTAATTGAGGTTGATTAATGGAAGTAATTAATTAAAGTATAATTAATTAATGTAATTAATTAAGGATCAATGTAATTAATTATAATTAATTAATTATTGGAAATATTAATTAAGGATCAATTAATTAATGTAATTAATGAGAGTAATTAAAGGTTAATTACTGTAAATGGTTAAGGATAATTAATTTGTATAATTAATTAAAGGATAATTACTTTATGTAATTGAAGATAATTAATCAAGGTGATTAATTAAGATGGGTATTTAAAGGATATTAATTAATTAAGAGGTTTGTAATTAATTAATGGTTGATTAAGCAAAGTTGGTGATTAATTCTTAAGTAATTGATTTAATTTAAGTTAATTAAATTAATCATAATAGGGATTAATAATTGTTGCTTATGGATGATTGTTTGAGTAGAATATCTGAATTGGTTGATATCTATTGGATGATATGTTGTGATATTCTGTGATATGATATTTGATATATCATTGATAAATGTGTGATATTTATCTATGTTAATGCTGTGTGAATTCAAGTATTGTATTGAATTTAATTTTTTTAACTTTAAAACAACTTGGACCTAAAAGATGGCCTTTTATGATTTCGATGAGACCGGGATCGGGTTTCCAGATTTGGATATCCAAAAACCACATCGATCCGAATTAACGATAGGTCGTGACATCTCAAAGTGAAGATCGAGATGGAGTTTGAAGTGCATGGGTTATTGTCATTAACTCTGAGGGTGATTCTAAAATGAGTGTAACGAGATAATGCCTTCGGTTTCGTTCGAACCCGGAACGAACTTGTATGGATTGAATGCTTTCAGAACATCCTTAGGTGGACGATGAGCATTCTAAGATAGATGTGTTCTATAAAGGTAATCGTAGCCTCAAGCTTCATCAACCGGGAATGGCTAAAACATGGGAGGTGCAGCAAGGCTAAGTGGGCAGCACCCAAGTAGGACGATATTTTCCCCTGTCTATAGGTCCCTTTTATTCGGCTGTGTTTGCAGTTGTTGAGCTCCAACTACCGGGGTTGTCTTGTTCGGGACTGTCCAGTAAGGGATGGTTCCGGCCTTGTGTTTCAGGGATTTTGGGTGGATCCTCGGTACGGTGATCTAGAAACCACGTACTATGATGGGCGGTACCCCAGTAGCCCTGCCATTGATGGAAACCCATTCTTCCTACGTGCCCTTACATTTTTGATTGTATTACCCACTTTTATGGCTAGTAGCTGGAATGTAATCATGTAACAATTTCAGCTATTTCTTATTTATTTGAAAACCCTACACCGTATTATAATATCGTAGAATTTCCTATCAAAGTTTTGGTTAGCGTAAGGTAAAAATTTACCCATGTTTATGTGTAGGGAGTCTTACGTGATACCTTTTCTTTTCGATGGTTTTTAAAGTTAAGCAACTTTAACCGTTTACTCATACCAGACCCATGTGTGACCCAGAGTTTATTTCTGTTTTATTCAACTCTTGGGTACTCAAATTTTTACGAGTAGCCAAGGGATTCAGATTAGCTTTGACGAATTCTGGAGGAGATATGGAGCAGGAGGCTTCAGTGTATGTAGTAGATAGTGGTTCCGCTGTGTTGATCTCTGTGTCGATATCTATATTGTATATTGAGTTATATAACTAGACAGGTGTTTATAACTGTCCAGTATGTGTTGTATAAGCTATGTAACTCTGATGTATATGATACTATGTCATATTTATGTGATTAATATAATTTATTCGGTCCGTTGTTGAGATTTTGTTGTTGTTTCTTTCTTTCTTCTCTATCTTTCTCTTTTCTATCACTTTCTTTCTTAAAAATGATGTGTCTTATTGTGGAGAATAAGGCGGGTAGTTTCATTTTTGCACTTCTACTTCATTTTATAGCATAGTGAGTTGAGAAGAAAACATTAGATAAAGATTCTCGTGTATTAACAAGTTCTTCTTCTAAAATTTTCTTTTCATCTCTTAGCATATCAACTTCTATTTCAGTTCTCTTTAGTCTTTCTAGTGCATTTTTATATTTTCTCTTAGTTTCCTTGGTTTTATCTAATATTTCTAAGTTTATGTTCATTAAATCTTCAAAAGATAAATCATTTACATCGTTGGTAGATGTCATAAAGCAGATGTTGGCTTATTCGATATCACTGTCTATGTCACTATCTGATGATGACGACGACTTTGAATTATTCCATGTTACTGAGAATGTTTGCTTCTTCTCATATTTGTCTTTCTTATTTTTGAATACGTCTCTCTTTCTGTTAGGATATTCTTTCTTCATATGGCCCTTCTTATGACATTCGTTACATTCAATATTGAGATTGGCAATTTGCTGGTGTTATCTTTTCTATTATTTCCAAATTTCCTGTTCTTTCTGAATTTCATAATTTTTTTGAAATTCTTTGCGATCATTGCCATGTCATCTTCCTCTGAATCTGAGTCTTCTTGTTCAACTTTGAATGCGATATTTCTTTTGCTTTGTGCTTGATCTCGCTTAGCCTGCAAATTTACTTCATATGACATCAGATTTCCAATTAACTCTTCAGGTTTCATGATAGAAATGTCACTAACTTCTTAAATGGCTAAGACCTTTCATTCCCGTTCATTTATTAAAGAGTTTAGAATTTAGAAACAATATCAAAATTTGAAATTTTTTCTCCTAATGCCAATAGAGAATGACGTTTCTTGAAATCTAGAGTACATATCATTTATGGATTTATCTGGTCTCATTCTAAAATTCTGAAACTGATTTTTAAGCATAGAAATCGTGCTTTATTTAACTTTTTTAGTTCCTTCATGTGTGATTTTAAGAGTTTTCCAAATTTCATAGGCAGTTGTACACATGCTAACTCTATTAAATTCATTTTTTTCCAATGCACAAAATAACATATTCATAACTTTTAAATTTGATGTAGCATCAGTCTTTTGTGTATTTGACTATTCTGCAAATGGTGTAGTGTGTATATTATATTCATTTTGAGTAATATTCTAAGTACCATGTCCATTTGCTTGCATGAAAATTCTTATTCTTGTTGACTAGTAATTATAGTTCAAACCATTAAATAGTGGTGGTCGTGCAGTGGATTGACCTTCAACAAAACTTGTGTTTGTGTTATTTTCCATATTGACAGTGTATCAAATAACTGTATTATGGTTATAAGATTACCTATGCTCTGATACAAGTGAAAGTTTTATTATGCATCGTAATATGGAAGACAACCTAAGTTATATAATAGTGTAGAATATGAATATAAAAGTAAATAGTAAAGGAAGTGACACCATGGATTTTTATACTGGTTCGAACTTCCGTTCTACGTCCAATCCCAGACTCCTTCTTGAATTTAACTATTAACCACTTAACCCGAAGGAATAGGTATTACACCACCTAATCAACCGAATAGGACTTCTACCACCTAGACAAACGAATGGGACTTTTACCGCTTGAGCAACTGAACAGGACTTCTATAATACAAAAAGTTTTCTTAACTGAATATGCTCTATAAATAGCATGGATGAGTCTTTAGAGTACACCCTTCCTATAATCTTCTTCTTTGTGGTATATATTTTTTTTCATGAAAATTGGAAGTAATTGTAACCACAAATAGATTTGTGCTTGAATGTGCAAGTGATTTGAAAGCGTTTATCTAAGCAAATGGCAGAAAATAGTTTGCAAGAATATAGAATAGAATAAGAGAATAATGTTGTATTTTGCAATTTGAAATCAAGGCTATTTATAGTGTTAAAATTTTATAATTATTTATGAAAATATCCGGCCAAGAGAACAGAAACAACTAGTGAATCGACAGACGTTTCTGTTTATTGAAATATGGTGACCATTTAGAAAAATAGTCGTTATGAATATTAAGTCGAGTGTAAATATAGATTAAGTCTGCTGAACATTCAAACGATTTTGAATTTTGAAATTTATGATGAAAAGTCACTTCATTCAGTCGACTGAACTAGGATAATTAGTCGACCGAATGTTCAAACAATTTTGTGCATGTGTGCACGTTTCAGTCGACAGGCTACCCTAGTTCAATCGACTGAAACTGTCACTATATGCCTATTTAACTTAGTTTTGAAAGGAATGTGTTTTATATATTTATATAATCAAAACTTAAGTTTGCTTATGTTAATTTGAATATAATTTAAAAGCATATGTGCATGCATATACCACTCAGGAGAGACTTTAACAAATATTAACTATTAACTAGACTATAGACAAACCAATTGTAAATATTGAAACTTGTCTTCGAAATCTTCTGGTCTTCAATCTATTATCGAGTAGAATAGTATTTTCTCCGGCAATTTTGGTTAGTTCATATAATATATACTTATATAATTATCACAATCAAAACATCAAGAAACTAGATTCTAACAAGCTATGCATTATATTAAGTATTTGTGAGATTTTTTGTCTCACAACATCAATTAGAATAAGAAACAATTTTGGTGCTGGATGTTTTGTAATTGCGAATCAACAAATTTAATTAATATTAAAGTTTTCTTAAAATAATGTAATTACATCACTTTGCTTACATAATTAAATAAATGCACTTTATTGTTTGTTAAAATATCAATTTTATCTAACAATCAAATCAAGAAAAATTTAAGCAAAATCAAGTAATGAAAACAAGGAAATAAAATGTAGAAAAAGTAAAGGGCACAAGAATTTACATGATTCGGATGTTAAGGAATCATACGTTCATAGATCAATGGTTTTTTCTTATATTCTTCTTAGTACAGGTTTTTCAATGGCAGAACGAGTATATGTATATTTAGTATGAAATTCAGAGAAACCGTCAAAATTCCTTTTCTTAGTTATAGTACACTTCTTTTTATGGTACCATGACATCACGTGGATTATTAGTGTTATGGCTCTGCATGTGTTCTTCGCTGTTGGATCTTTCCACACGTTGTCCATCTTGTAGCTCGTCATTTTGTGCATGAATTGCTTACATGGTCAAAACACGTACAATTAATTTAGGCAAGAAAATTTGGATGCAGGTAGGAATTTTGAATTTTATCTTCGGTAGGAAATTTGAATTTTGTATATGAAGTTCTAGTATTAAACTTGTGAGTTTTGCTTGACTTATGGACTGTTCAATATTTGCTTGTTTGATTACTTATGCGTTGTTTATCTGTGACATTGTAGTTAATGCTGGATGTTATCATATTGGCATGGTTTAGCCAGTTGTTGTAAGGTAATTTCTCTTTAATAGGTTGGCGTAGTTTGGCCAACTGCAATGAGGAATTTTATCTTCAACAGGCAGGTGCAGCTTGGCCAACGTAAGTGAGGAAGTTTGTCTTCAATGGGCGGGAGTGGCATGGCTTGGCTAACAATAGTGAGGAAGTTTGTCTTCAATGGGCGGGAGTGGCATGGCTTGGCTAACAATAGTGAGGAAGTTTGTCTTCAATAGGTAGGCACAGCTTGGCTAATTGCAGTAAGGAAGTTTTTCCTTAATAGGTTGTCGCAACTTGCTTTAGTGGTGACGGCATAGTTTGCTTTTAAGGTAATGATGCAATTTGATTTTTGGCGGTGGTGGCGCAGTTTGCTTTCATATAAGAATTTTGGTTTATATTAATTGTGGGATATCTCTAGACATTTTACCGACTGTGTAGTCCAGTCTTGAAGTTGCCCCCTGGTGCTCAACTTGCGCTAATCTATTGTGGTAGCAGTTTAATTTGCTAGGGTATGCCGACCTTTACTTAACTCTCTTTATGCTTTAGTTTGAGTTTGTAATCTATTTAATCTCATGTAGATGTTTTCTTTGGGAACTAAATTACTCGATCTTATAACTTAAGTTGTTTCTTTTTAATATGGGAGTGTCCTACTTGCCTTGTCTTTGGTTCTTGGCCCGCTGCTAACTTGGCTTATGTGGTTGTGTATATAAGAAAAAATGAATGTAGCACTTGCACCCAAGTCTTCACTGAAACACATTAGTGTAGAATTGCAATTTATCCAATTTTTCTAAATAGTTTTGCCAGCCATCTTTTGCATTTATCTTTCTTACACATGGTAGGACGAGATTGCCGATAGAGTTAGGGGTATTCCCTAGAGTCAATTATGTAATTGGTTACATAAATCTAACTCGATAAACAATCTTGTTCGAAATAAAAGGTGTTTCCTTTCTATTATATACTTGTTGAAGAATGCTACAAAAAAATTAATTAGTTAATTTAAGTATATGTCAAAAAGTCCATAAATGATGTATTTGTAGTAATCGTTACAAATAGTTGTAACCATGAGTATTATATCATAATATGATAAGCAAGTCATTTTAAATATTCCCAGTCAAGATGTTTCGAGACCGGTCATTGATGCATTCGTTGAGATTAGAGTACGTAATGCTCTCTAATGATAGACAGTGTATTAATAATAGCCACTAAAGGCTCAAGTGGTTACGTATTGACAATTATTGGATAATCATGGAATAATCCACTCAATCATTTTTTTTACTAATATAACTTAAGTCAAACAGAAAACATCGAAGTGACTAATTTACATACTTATCTTAACTTGAGAATACTATTGATCTTCAATATGAAAGCTTTGCTTTAATTATAGTTAAATCATGGCACGACGTCCATCAAACAACAATAATTGAGTCGAGTGGAAGTATTGAAAATGAAACATTATTCAAGAGTGGATTCATCTCCTCGATTATATGGTGATACATATGCATTTATTGTTTGGATAAGCATTTGTAACGATTTTTCTACCTATGCTTGTACGTGGTGCACATATGGGAGTATAATGATTCTCTTTCATATACATGACTTTCTTTTTGGTTATATAAGTGAAAAGCAGGAGTAGGATGTAGAGACTTGCTTGCTACTTTCAGTTTCATGGGTTAATTTGGCTTGCTCGCAATATGGTATATGTTTGTGTTTAACGGGTGATTTTCTATGTGACATACACACTCTATAAAGTATATCATATGTATGTATGGTTGTTGTGTTGTCCCCAGACATGGGACGTCTCAAATATGGGCTTATATTGTTGTTTTGTGAGTGGTTATGGTTTTTTGGATCGAGCCGTGCAAAGCAGGTGCTGTCGAAATTTTTCATAACCTAAGTTGAATTTGAAAGAAAAGTTTACAAGAAGGTTATTAGGTATAGTTGATAGTTGAGAGAGTCGGTAGCGTAGCATAGCTAGTTAACTTCTCTTCTGAATGGCAAGTTTGCACTTCTTTTTCCATTTCCATTTCGTTGGAAACATGTGTAGATTGGGCGTTTGGTTTAGTCGAAAGGACGTGGGTGTTCGTGATTGTACTTAGGGAATAAGGATGAAGGCCTACAGACTAGTCCAAGACTTTTTCCTTTGTTACAATCGTTTGAAGATAATGGTTCATTATTTGAACTTGGAGCAGTTGCAGAGGCTCGATTAGTGAGAGGCATCATGTTGTAGACATAATTTTCATATGAGTTCCCATGTGTGTTATTGTGTAGGCTAGTGCCGAGGTACGATGGTATAAGACCTGCTGGTTTTGATCTACTATACGTTGCATGGGTTAAACTAGCGAATGATTGTTATAACATATGGATAAGCAATGATTTAGCGGTAGTATCGTATTTGATGGGGTGTTAGGGTGGAGTTACATTTTTTATTTAGAATTTCTAGGATGAAATTCTTTTAAGAGGGGAAGAATGCAACAATCCATATTTTTATACACCAGATATTTAAATAATTAATTTATTTAAATATTAAATTGTTAATTTAATCGATAGGCTGAAAACTCCAATTTCAAAAATGGACAAATTAGGACTGAGACCACTTCCATTGAGTACGGATCGTCCGAGCGGTTGAGAATGAGTATATGCATGATATGTTTCGACAGACAGATTTTTAACTGGTAGCTTGCATTCGATTCGTAGATTGATCCAAAAGGCTAACTTTTGTATACGACAGAATTAGGCCTCGAAAACTTTTCATTGAGTCTGGAATATGCATATTTCATTATGAATGACAGTAAGCACACTTCGTTTTGAGTTGCAGATTTATTGATATATATTTATAAACGATGCACGTGAAATTTACTATTCGGCAAGCAGTCTCGGATGGTCGTATTTTATGCCATCAGGGCTGGAAAAATGCGTGGAGTTGCACAGTTGGAAAACCGTCTTGATTCGAGATAGCTAGAGCTTGTGCGAATTGAAAACGCGGGGAGAAAATTGTATGTATACAATTTTATTTAATTTTAGTTTCATTAAAGTAATATCCTTCTCTCCTCCATTTTCTTTCTCTCCCTCATACGAATTGAAATGAACGGCTACCGCTTCTTAGCCTTGGATCTCCTTCGTTGTGAGTTGCAGGTGGCGGCACCTGAGGTGAAATGATCGCCTTAGCCGGAGCTTGCTACACCTTGAAGCGATGGGAATGCAAGGTGATATGGTAGCGTGGATACAGATATGAATGGCAAGGTTTAGGCGGCTGTTTTAGGTGTCTATAGTCGCTGGGATGGGCCGGTCTTGGAGTGCATGGTGGAGGAAGAGGCTTCAAGTGGTGGCCCCCAATGGAGCTCTAGTTAGCTCTGGAAATGGTTGGAGCATATAGAACGGCGGTCGAACTTCGACGATTTCAGAGGTTAAATTAGGTAATTAAGTTTTTGTTAATTTGGGTAATTAGCAATTAATTATCCACTAAATAATTTAATGTTAAATAATATTCATATCTCTCACATACGAGGTTGAATTGGAACGCGGTTTCCTGCGTTGAACTTAGGGAGACATCACCTTCGTAATGGAACGACTTTGATCGCAATTTGAATGACTGGAAATTTAGGCAAAGGAGCGAAACGACAACTCTGGTTAATTATTGTATAAATCCTAGTATTTTTTGTATACCAGTTTATATGATTAGGATGATATAGAGTATTGTGGTTCACTGATATGTGGTGTTTGGATGGATCGTTATTGACATAGGATAGATCCTAGGTAAATGTCGACGACCCTGTTGTGTTATTTATTCAATAATTTCCCTGTTTGATTGATTGGTTTGAATGGATATTTGGGATGATTGATTTAGATCCCGAATATATAAATATTGTATGCCCCAAAGATAGACACAAATACACTATTATAAACGAATATACTAATATCCGATATTTAGATCCAAACAGAGAAGTATAGATTCATAGATACGGAATGCATTTTAGAAAAGTAAATGAACATGCAAGTTTTGTCATAGTTCGGTAAACTACAGCCTACGTCCACTCCAATGATCTTTTATTTATATTGTTTGATTACCGTTACAGAAGTTTTTGCCTCAGAAAAATATTAAAGGAAAGGAGAGAAAACGAAGATCCAATTGGAAGAAGAAGGAGCTACCTAGTAATGAGCCAAGTCCGCTATATTTATAGATGAAGGCATGAATGGATCGAGCTGAAATTTCACCAAAAGAACCTCCAAAGCAATACAACCCAATCCACCGGTTTTCAAATCAATCGCACCCCATTGGAACGATCGGCATCGATCGTTTATATTTTCTCTGATGGGGGTACGATCATTTTTATGGGTCCTCCATGGATTAACTGCTCTCTCTCCAAATTTCGTGCCATTCTGACCAACCATTTATGAGATATCGCGTTTTCATTAAAGTTGTGATCATTCTGGCTGAAATGATATGATCGTTCATGAATGATGCATATCGATCGTTCAAGTTTCTCCAAATGATGTGCAATCGATATGGTAGGTTTGTTTACATAATATTTTACTATTCCCAAAAATTTTATTCATTACGACTGCGTTTGTGAGATATTGACAGATCATCATTGATTTGAATTGTATCATGGATTGATCCACATGGATCATGACCGATCGATCCAACTTCATCATGGGCACCTGACGGTCAATCATGTGGGTCCCTGTTGGTGTAATGTAATTGTCCACCAAATTTCGTATCGATTTCCTTTGTAGATTTTGAGTTATAGATCGATCATTGTCGAAAATCACTAGAACGATCATCGAAAAACCCACTTCATGGTTGACCCAAAGCAAGACCTAAAGTAATCACCTTTCTGACACTATGCAAGTACTGAAATTATGGCCTAGGATTAGACTTGGGTAAGATCCAAATTTTCTCCAAGCAAGCGTGATTCTAACTCCAAGCCTGAAAAGCGATCGGTGCGAATCATTTTTTCCAAGCAAACATGCATCCGACTCCAAGCATGATCCAATGATTCAAATTTCTATGACTCTAAGGGAACTAGACACTGAATTCAAGCAAGTAGAAAATTTTCCCGGGTTCGACTCCATGCAAATTACCACTGATCTGATCGATACCGATCCATCTTCTTTTGTCCATAACTCGTGCATATGAACTCCATTCGACTTGAAATTTCGAAAGTAGCCTTATGTGACCTTCCTTGTCACACCATACTAATCGCATCTTAATTAGGTCATAAACTGGGGATCCGATATGATCTGATCCGTTACACAGGTGAAGTTTCAATTCCATACTTAGCCTTTTTTTAGTGTTGTCCATCCGAATCCATTCAATTATCATACATAGTTTCAACTATAATCGATTTCCAATCCATCCATTTTAGCCGAATCCATATTATCTCTTCCTAACCAAAAGGCAAAATAATATATATATGAATATATATATGTGTGTGTATGTATATATGCGTACACACACAGATATATATATATGTGTGTGTGTGTGTGTGTAACACAGTTATAAATTAATTCAACCCCAATTTGTAGTTTAAATTACTGATAGAAATATTAGTACATATCTTATTACCAATTGGGATTTATAACTGTGACTTTTAAATATAAGGCCGAAGATCTTAAATTGATGGAATGATTTTGTGGATTTGAGAAATGGATTTACGTTTAATTATATCTATTAAATTAAGTGTTATAATTACTTAAAACTTGTTTGGAGTAAATGGAATATTTTATAAAATGTTGTTGTAATTTTATAAAATATGGTGAATGAAACATACTTGATTTAACTTGATAAATTAAGTGTATTATAACTTAAAGTAGTTTTTAAGCCGATATAATATTTTATAAAATTATTTATGGATTTATAAAATATTATGAGGTGAAATGTATTACTTAAATTGGTTTTAAGTATATAATGATATTTTTATAAAATGGTTACGATTTTTAAAAAATAATTGGAAGTGTATATTTAATTATAATTTCATAATTAAATAAAAATAAGCTTTTAAATTATCTATAAGCTTATAGTTGTTTCCTAAATAATATATTACGTTTAGAAATAATATATTAAGGACTGAATTATCCCCTACATTACTAAACGGCATATTCATTGTCTTCAATTAGTTGAATTGACTGAATCGACTAAATTTATGACAGATCTGAATTGAATGATAAAGTTGTTTGATTGGCTGAGTAGTTTGACTTTGTGACGCTAGAATGGTTGTTTTGTTGGGTATTTCCTTTTGGTAGATAAATGGGCATGTGATGCACTGATTAATTCCATACAAATGGACCGGTTGTATATTTACCCGCATATAGTTTATATTGGTTATATACATCTATGTTTATATATAGTTCCGGTATGTTCGATTTGGGACTACTGGAATGTGTACGGAATAGTTTATGGACATTCATTGATATGCGATTTTAGGTATATGTATATAGTTCTGGTATGCTCGACTTAGGGCTATCGGAAAGGTGAACGAAATATTTTATTTACATTCACACTTGTGATGTAAAGCATGTATATATAGTTTTGGTATGTCTGTCTTGGGACTACCGATTGGCATAGGTGAATCTATTGTACCATAAGGCGATACGACTTGCATGCGTGGCTCCAGAGCAGAGGCGGAAAGAGAATAGGATGCCAGTCTAGAGTAGGTGATATACTATTGCGTAGTACTCTCGAAGGCTACGATGAGAGCTACATACTAACTTCTTTTGAGGGATTGGATTTTAGGGGAGATCGTAATATAATTGTGGCTCTCGATGGGCCTCGAAGGTAGATTGTAACAGCCCGCAAATCCGTACCCCTTGAGTCAACACTATTCTACATCAATTTACTCAAGTGGAACAGAAATACGAACAATTAGGATTAAAGAAGAAGAAACTAACAATATCAGAATCTCACAGCCGCAACGAAATAAAATATAATAGTCAATAATAGATCTTTACACAAAATGAAAACTATATCTGTTTCATACAATATATCATCAGAGTACCTCAAACAACAACATTTACTAGTCAGCCATTTTCATACAATCATAGTAGCAGATAAATGTACAAATACGGATAATACGTCTTGGACTCCAGCTCCTCTCCTGCTCCAAAGAATCCTGTCCTGAACATATAATACTCGGTCTGACCCGAGCATTATAATGAAATAACACCCGAGTCAGTCTGTAATACCAGTTGATAATAATGCACCCAAATTGATTATTAAAGTTTTAAAAATCCTTTTGAAAACAAAAGCATCTCGTAAGACCACACCACAAATAAACATGTCGGGTTTTTACCTTACGATAGCTAAAACACTTTTTTATAGAAATCCTCTGATATTATAATAGGGTCTATTTACAAATACTTATAAAATAGCCGAAATTGTTACATCTATTAAATTCCATCTATTAGCCTCAGAGTGGGTAATACAAACAAAACTCGTAAAAGGGCTCGTAGGGAGAATGGATTTCCAACAATGACTAGGCACTAGGGTACCACCTATCACAGTACCTGGTCTAGATCAGTGTACCGAGGACCACGCCTGATCCCCTACAACACAAGGCCTGGACTATCCCTTACTGGATAGTCTCGAGTAAGATCACCCCGCGGTTGGGATCAGCAACCGCACCACTAAGTAGAAATAAAAGAGACATCTAGACAGGAATGAACTTACCCGGAAATGGGTGCTGCCCACCAAGCCTTGATGCATATCCCCTGATTTTCAGTTACTCCCGGTTGATGAGGCTTGAGCCTAAGATTTACCTTTAAGAACATTTCACTTAGAATGCCTATCACCCACCTGACGAATGTTCCGAAAGCATTCGTCCATACAAGTCCGTCTCGGGTTCGAACAGAACCGAAAGCACTACTCCTACTACATCCATTTTGGAAACATCCTCAGGATTAGTGGCAACTAGACCTTGCACTTCACTGCTCCATCTTCGACTCCGAACACGTTTTCCCATGAAACGTACAAACCGGATCGAAGTGATTTTCGAGAAATAAATCTCGATCCCGGTCTCTTCGAAACGATCAACGCATTTGTCCAATATTGATAGTCGGTGATTTAACTATCAATTAACATCCATAAGCATCCATCACACAATAAATATTTTCCACATTATTTACTTTCCTCAAAGATATCTTTACAAGACATGTTTCCATTTTCAAAATCCCTTTGAAACACTTTTCAAATCCAATTCTTCTCATGGAATAGATTTCCAAATCCTTACTTCCTTTGAAAACATCCAAGTACCAATATTTAAGGTTTAAAATAATTTAAATACTTTA